>JAUZSV010424944.1:0-10565 GCA_034780495.1 Parotocinclus cesarpintoi
CTCTCTGTCTCTCTCTCTCTCTCTCTCTCTACTGCTCTCTCTCTATTTCTACTATGCGCTAGCTCTCTCTCTCTCTCTCTCTCTCTTTCTCTCTACTGCTCTCTCTCTATTTCTCCTATGCTCTCGCGCTCTCTCTCTCTCTCTACTGCTCTCTCTTCATTTCTCCTATGCTCACGCTCTCTCTCTCGCTCGCTTGATCGCTCTCTCTCTCTCTCTCTGTTCTGCTGTCACTCTTGCCCTCTCTCTCCCCTGCTCTTTTTTTCTCTTTCTAGATCTCGCTTTCCCTCTCTGCCCTCACCTGGTGAAATCTACCCAACTGGAAAGCTCTCACTTTTAAATTGCATGAATCTGATTTTCTTCCCTTCTGCTGTTAGACCAACAAATGCACAGCCTGTTTGGCCTGCTGTTCCCTGCTTCCTGCTCCCTGCTCTCTGTCCTGAATTATTGAGTAATGGATTCCTTTAGCCATGCTCATACTGACAGTTGAGCCCGTGTGCTAGCGGTACATTTACATTTTGTCATTTAGCAATAGAGTTCTCCCATCTTCTCCATGAGCCTGTTAGTGCTGCACTAGTGCCGATGATTTGGTCTGTGGATTCATTCTATGTTCATACTGAGCATAAAGAGATGAGTCAGATTAACATCCACACTCCACATTTGACAGTCGGGTATAGTAGAGCTCCTTATGGGGAAAACAACCTCTACTAAAAGCTGCACACACAAGTGCATGCAGGGTATTCTAAGGGCTAAGGGCTAAGGAGACACGGATGAGTCATTACATCACTGATGTTACTCCACTGAGACTTTCATTTCTGCAAAATGGACATGACTTCATAGGGCAAATTTTTCACCCCTGAGTGTGATTGGACTTTGGTAAGCAGGGAGAGGATGAGATGTGGCTCTATTTTTAAGACGCTTCTGAATGATAAACAGTCCAGTTTTGTCAGAAGATAATGTTTCTTTTTAGTAGTCTTAAAATACAGGCATGTTTCATATAATGTCCACAATACATTTTGTAAAATGGCAGGTTATGTACAAAACTTTTAGTCCAGTTTACTCTGTTCTGTAATGATCAGCACCCCTCACAGGACCACCACAGATCAGCTACTATTTGGGTGGTGGATCATTCTCAACACTGCAGTGATACTGGTGAGTTGGTGATGTGTTAGTGTGTGTTGTGCTGCTGTGAGTAGCTCGGACACAGCAATGCTGCTGAGGTTTTAAAACACTGTTCACTCACTGTCCACTACATTGATGAAAATGATCCACCACATAAATAGCACCTGATCTGTGGTGCTCCTGTGGGGGTCCTGCCCATTACAGAACAGAATAAACCATCATCCTTCAAAGTCAGTATACTAACACTAATGCTGTTATTGTATTAATCAGTTTGCAAAATAAATCGACACACTGAGCAACCAGGCATTTTTTTTGCTCTCACATTGCACTACAGGATTTTGCCATAGGTCGTACAGTTTAATTCTTTTATAAAATGCTGTGCAGTGGCAAGTATCAACTTAAATAGTACCAAAAGAGAATATTTAATTGGTGGACACAGTACACACAACATTCATGTCACAATAGCGGGTTTTCCATTCACCAACTTGTTTGGAAATTTTGAAAATGCACATTACAAACCTGGATGGAAAAGCTCAACATTCTTAAAAAAAAAAAAATCACAAAAAACGCTTTCACGCTTGAACTAGGTGGAAAGGTTAAAATATTGCATCGCCGAAATGCGAAAAAAAGGGATAATACAATAAACGGACGTATCAAGCTGTGATCACTTTACGTTACATGATTTTGTTCTATCTGATCAAACCAAAAACAAAACACCATCACTTTTGTTACATTCATATATGAATTAATGTGACTGTTAAAATTAAACTCGACTCTATTTTAAGTCAATAAATGAAGTTGTGGGATGTTTTAAAGACCACATTGCGGGGGGAACCATTGCACATGCATCTTACCCCTTGTTATCACAAGGGATTGAAAATGGCTGTAGAGGTTATTCCGTTTAAAGAGTTAAATTCCTCAATTGTTGTTTGGTAACACTAATTGTTTTGTTCCAACTCTAATCATGTTAGCTTACGTTATCTAAAGTTCCTCCCCATACTGTATTGGATGGAAATGCAACTTGAGTCACATTTGTTTTCTGCTGTAATTTTGTAAATGTGCATAACCTTTGTGAAACATTTGGCTGGAAACCCGGCTAATGTATTGATAGTAATATTTTAGTTGATATTCTTTCTTCAATGTTGTATTGCGTCAGTAAACCTACAGTAAGTGCATCATATTGATATAACCTATTGTGTGTGATTGTTGTGGCCTAGTGGTTAGAGTACTGGACTATGGACTGTGGACTATGGACCAGAATAGGGTTCAAATCCAACCTCTGCCACAGTTGTGTCCCTGAGCAAGGGCTTTAACTCTTGCAATTACTCTAACAATTGCTTGGATTGTAAGACTGTATTAATTGTAAATCGCTCTGGATAGGGGTGTCTGCTAAATGACAGAATTGTAAATGTAAATGTGCAGATTGGCAGATTACCACAGGTACACAAGTAGATATGTACAGTTTTCGACTGATGGTAACTAAGATTGCTAAAAAAGCTTGATTTAAAAAAAAGCAAAACAAAGAAAATATAAAGAATGTTTATCTGTTGGTCAGAATAAGATACCAGGGAGCCAAGCTGTGCAGATTCTATACAGTGGATACAAAATATATCTTTATTCACAGCCATGTAAGTGTACTGCCAACACACTAGAAAAAAAAACATTATATCCATAGGCTTTTCACATACTCAACTGTAATGTTCTCTCCTTTTTGAGCGTGTATAAAGTTTCCCCACATCTAAAGCAGTGTGTTGGTTTGCTTCCCAAACGAATGCTTTGGTAAGGGAGGGGCTATTCTCAACTCATTACTGCGCAGGGTCATCCATAGGTCACCTTATTCAGCTACCATCATTACGCACCTTATCAGCTTCCCCTCTCAGGAAGGCCTGACCCAGCACTAAATATAACCCCGACAATTAGCGCTATCTCGCCAACACTTGCTAGCACTCAACAGAGATTCTCAAGAAGGGGAGTGTGGAAGCATGCTATAATTGGCTCTTTTAGGTGTGACTGAAAAGCTACAGAGATGTGGAGGCTTGCGCAAGGGAGAGGAGTAGAAGAAAAGAGCAGAATAGTGAAAGGAGGACAAGAAGACGCGAAAAAGGAGAAGAAAGGAACTAGACACAAGGAATAAAAAAGGTGTGGTAGAATGAGCCGAAGCAAGGGAGACATGCAAAGAAAGGGAAATGATGTTTATAATTGGTGAGATTTGCAAGGGCAAAAGATAAGATTCCTGAGGGGAATAATGAGGGAGGGCAAGAGATATTACAAGAGAATACAGGCCTGTCTGTCTGCCTCACCATTCTTTCCCTTCTATACCTTACTAAAGGAGGAAAAACTGCATCTTTAGAACCAATGACTTGGGGACTCCTGTGCTTTGATATTCTAAAAAAGAAAAAGATTCTTCACAAATGCCCTCTAAACCACCGCTTGCACTTTCGTATATAATCGAAAGTTCACTTTGGTAGGCTGCATTCGTTTGTTGTTTTTTTTTCCCTGGTGGGCTGAAGTACTGAGGGGGGTGGGGCAGAATTGGTTTTGCATATTTCTAAGAAAGGCAGTTAATTAACGGACAAAATAATAAACCTTAGTGTTAAACATATTCAGGAAGGTGCCGTTTGCTGGAGCAGTAACTCTGTGCTCTTCTTTTCAGTCCCTTTTATGCATGTATTACATAGTTAATATTTTATTTAGTAAATGTTTTTTGTTTGTTTTTTTTAAACTTTTTCTACATCTGATTTTCTATGGTCACATAACATAATGCAGGCTCTGGGGACACTGGAAGCAATAGTGTTAATTTTGGCAGATTATTATGATTTAGATTTAGCATTTTCACTAAATCTGAAGGCTTTTGACTAAAATGTATATGTTTTAATCAAACTTAAGTCTTTTCATTATTTTTAGTAACTGAAGTGTCCTCTAATTTTTGTGAATAATCTATTTTTAAAGGTTATTTCAGTGATGTTACTTCTTACATATTACTTCTTTCAGAAATTATAGCTTAAAGCTATTTTACATATAATGTTCACTTCCAAAATTATGGAAGCTATATAACAATTTTTTATGCAAATGTATTTTTCATGTATTCAATGTTAACATGATGGAGGTGCCAATTTGTCTAAAAATATACAGTGCTGTGTGCACATTCCGTATGGTTTCATTAACTTATGCTTCAAGTATCTTCACACTGCTAATGTGCTTGCCCTTTAGTTTAGTTCAGTGACTAATTGAGCAGTATATAAAGTGCTATGAGGGCTGTAGGATTTGCTGTCTGTGTGATCGAGACAATTGGGGACACAGTTAAACTACTAGTTCAACTACCCGGTGTGACCTGAACACTTAAGCTAATGACCTTATAAACTTTAAACAGTTTTGAAAATGAAACACCAAACTAAAGCCAAAGTTAAGACTGTTAACGTGTGTTGTCTTCACAACCTTCCTTAATATGTCTAAGGTAATAGTAGCTTAATTACAGTTCTGGGTGAGAAGTACTAAAGTATCTCTAGAGGTTTTTATTTCCAGGTCATTTTAAGTTGCATAAATTACACTTAGTTTTGTTTTTAGTGAAACAAAGCAACAGTTATCCCATAAATTTCGTTTTTATTTCTTCCAAGGAAAGAAACCAATATCCATCCACATAAAATTCAGACTGCTGCGTGTTACGCTGTACGCCTCAGCTTTACGTCTGTGTATGCGTTTGTGTGTGTCGGGGGGGATTTGAATCCATTTATTCGGCTTTCATGTTATTGTTTTGAAATCAATCAAGAAATGTGTGACGTGTTGTCATAGTTCTCCTTTTCTACGCCTTTTTATTTTTAATTATATCTCGCCTTGTTTTTGTTTTGAAAAATGGGTTGTGTGCGGGAGTTGGGCGGAGTGTTGGGAGAGAGAGAATTTGCATTTACATGCATAACAATTGTTGAACCAACACAAAAGTTGTTGAAAGTTACTATGTTCTTGATTTCATGTATTTCGCTGTTACAGTTTACCGTTCGTAGGGTCCACATTTGATGGACATGCTAGTATAGCTATAGCCACATAATTCTGAAATAATTCAGCAGGTCACCCATCCTGAAGTAGTTTATATTACAGTTGGAAACGCACATTTTGAGCACCGTTAAATGTGCTACCTGGCAGCACGGTGGCTTTGTGAGTAGCACGTCTTGCATGTCCTCCCCGTGTCTGTGTGGGTTTACTCTGGGTACTCCGGTTTCCTCCCACAGTCCAAAGACATGCGTGTTATGTCTAGTTTTGAGATGAACATGTCTATGGATATAACTTTGTGTGTGTTGCTAAGATGGCCACTGATGCCGATAGCGACGTTAAAGAAGCCAAATAACAACAACAAAATGTGCTACCAGGGGAGAATATAATAAAATGTCTAGTAAGTTTGAAACACCATCATTCCTAGCAGGCTGGCCATTAATATAATGCAGTTAGGTTTTTCCTCAATCTACTTGCCATTGGGCTAAGGACCCCCTTAAATTTCGAAAAGTATATCATCATGCTTGCAGATAAGGTGGGGGTGGGAGTTATGTCGGGTGCAGATGAGGCAGAAAAAAGATCTTCTCTAGACCCTATCCTCATTAATCGGGACTGTGTGGACTTGAGGTTTCTGGGTGTACACATAGCTGAAAGTCTCTCCTGAACGTAATAACACCATCACGTTAATCAACATGGCCCAGCAGCATCTCTACCTCCTGGGGATCCTCAGAAGAACAGCCTGGCTGACAAACTGCTGGTGTCTTATAGTAGAATCTCCTTCTGTTCTACTGAGGGTGTGCTGATCAGCTGCATCTCCCTGTGGTTTAAAACCTGCTTCTTATGAGAAGATCACTCCGGGGGGCCATCTCCACAGCCCCCAAAATTATTGACTGCTTACTTCCCTCTCTTCAGGACATTTGTAGTTCTCCGTGTCTCAACAGAGCCATCAGCATTCTTAAACCCACATCCCACCTGGGACATCTCTTATTTGACCTGTTGCCATCTGGAAGGTGACAGGTCCATTAAATCAAGTACAAACATACCCAAAAGCCATTGTTGCACTGAACTCCACCGGTCCTTGAACTTTATTTTTTATATTTGATTTCACTGTTTAGTACATGAGACATGTTATTCTGCAGGTGCAACAAACTGGTGTGCAATATTCTATTTTTATACTTATACTTATAACTATTCCTTTAAATATTCTGTTTTTTAGTTCAGTCCTCCCTTCATTTTTTGCCTGAACGGTTAAATACAGCTGTCTTATTTATGTCTTATTTGTACTTGTGCGTAAAGGAATTTAATATATAGTTTATGCACTATATAGACAAAAGCTTGTGGTCACCCCTTCTTATGATGAATAGTTATGAACTTCTGAATAGCTCTACTATTTCAGCGACCCTGTTTTGTAGCACATTCATAATGCAGCATACATTTCTGGATTTTCCACAGACAGAGTGGCAGTGGAATGGATTGTACTGAATACTCCTGTACCTCTTAATATGACGTTTATAGTTTTCTGTTTTTAACATAAATATTTGGCCCTATTGTGCATAAAACATTTCCACAGTGTTTTAATAGTAGATATAAAGTGAAATGATTCAAAAAAAAAGGACGTGTATGGTTTATATGTATGCCTTACACATTTGAGCCAAATGACCACCTGTGTAGTATACTGTAGACCTTTCAAATGCTCCAAACACAGCAGCAGACGCTCCAAGATCTTTATAGGTGCCCTGTGGTATCTGGCACCAGGATGTTAGCAGCAGATCCCACAGATGCTTCATCGGCTCAAGATCTGGAGAATATGGCCAGGGCAACTCCTAAAAGGCTTTGATATGTGCGTCAAACCATTCCTGAACAATTTGTTGCAGTGTGGCAGGACACTAATGTGTGAGGGTAACAATATCCGCCTGGTCTGAACTGTCAGAAGGACCACTGTGGCACAAGAACAAAAGCAGAATAATGTTTCAAACCCCTGGTCCCCAGTTCATTTATCCCTTTGGGAGCAGTATTGGTAATTACTATTCACTACTGACTGTGAGCACCTCACAAACGTTCTTTCTGAGCTGCATTGACCAGTCGTCGGGCGATAACAACTTTGCTTTTATTAAAGTCACTCAAGCCTTTATGACCATTTAATGACCTTTAGGGACATTTCTTTTACATTGGAAGGGTTGCTGTTTGCTTACTTCTAATACAACTAACAAATTCCTGTATGAATAATTGATTGTCCAATGCCAAAACTGTTTGTCATGTTGATTCACATAATCTCACATAATCTGAGATCAAAACATATTGATCTTGATAATCTTTGGTGTCAGGAAGCAAAGAATACTGTCATTATGCCACATGACCAAGTTCATATGCACAGCCCCAGCTGTACTGGCCCTGACCAAGCCTTCTAAAAAAAATCTTACTATCTAAAGCCAAGCTCAAATTGAGCAAGCCTAGGGTGACGGTGGAAAAGAAAACTCCCCTATATGATATTAGGAAGAATCCTTGGGAGGACGAAGACATATTTGATGTTATATACAAGAAAAAAAAATACCTAAATAAAATGTACCTAATTGATAAAGTAATTAGGCAATAATAATAACCCTAACCCTAAACCCCCACTTTCCCCAAGCGGGTGACCATACACCCTTCTGACCAGTCATTGTGAGGTACTCTCATCCACATGAATATGTCGCTTACTACTCAATCACCATTATTGAATTTTCATCTCATTTGCGTAATCAAGCAACTTTCTTTAACTTTTCATTAGTTTTTTTTGATCATCTTGTTTAATGAAATAAATGCACTCTTTTCATGCCTGTAAAAGTCGTTTTGTTTGCCTGAGAAATAGTTCTATATATGTTTAATATGCTATAACAGCAACTTTAATGGTGGCCTAAGACTTTTGCACTGCACTGTGTATACCGGTTATATACACCCTGATCAACTGAAAAATATCACATTTTAATGGGCAAATGCCTGGGTTCAATATAGTTTTAGATGTGACCATAATTGTGGTGGTATAATATTTTAAATTATTGATTGATTGATTGATTGATTGATTGATGAGTTTTTGATGTTTTTTCCACTGAGATATGCAGCATGCATCACTATGGATGGTTCTTTAAATCTTTATATCCTTTTTGCTACTTACAGAGGGGAAAAAAAAGCTTACCTAGTTGGTTTCACTGTTGATTTCACATCAGACTTAAGCTGCCAACCAGCAACACAAATCTTTTTGCCTGAAGGATAGATTGTTTTCTGATGTAGCATCTTCTGATCTAGCATCTGCCCTTTCATTGAGTGAGTAAAGACTCTTCATAAAGCTGTTTCCAGCCTGTGGTCATGGAAGTGCTTCAGCTTTGCTCTACTGGTCTTGTAGTGATTGTGTTTCATGTGGGCAATGTACGTACTCAGATAGCAGCCTACAGTTCATTTGGTGCAGTTCAAGTGTGTACCATGACGGGCAGAACCTTGCAGCAAGAGATAGTAGTTATTATTTCAAGATGAGCAGATTATTCATGCGCTCTAAATATTTCAGCAATATAAGGAATAAAAACTTCTACGAAAAGAGGCAGCAAAGGTTTCACATCCTATGATGAAAGATGGTATCTTTCAGAGACCTTATAATTGGTTTGGAGGGACAGAAAAGGCATTTTCATTACTTGTACCTCACTTGATTGGAATAGAGGAATGTTGAACAAAATCCATAACTGAAAAAAGACTTTTTTCAAACGTGTAGTGAGTATAATATAGAGTGAAGCTCTAAAGTCACGGTGATTGTGCTGAATGAGTCACAAGTCAAAGAACTCCTCTTCAATGAATAATGACTACTGCAGTGCCAGTCTGGAGTGCCTAGCTGTTCTTGAGGTCTGAAATATTTGCTTTATGTAAGGGTTCACTGGGTAACAGTATTTGCTAGTTTAGTAGCTTAATTAAAAGTTCTGTCATGAAATTTACCATAGGCTAAACAGGACTTGATTAAGAACTTTCCCTTAATCACTGCATTGATAAAAATAATGTACTACATGCAATGTATGAGTTAATTTGAGGTGTCCCAGTACTTGAAAAAGAAAATGACCAAAAAAAAACATGTAACTTTTAGCTTTTAGTAATTACACAGACCTCTTTCTGTTGTTTTGTTGTTAGCTTTGCATCAACATTACCATTTCTTTAAGAATAAAAGCTTTCAGTTCTAAGGAGTGAATCCAGTCACCACCAACCTCTCTGTGTTTCAGACTTTCCCTTGTTGCTCACTGTAGCTTAAATCTATTCATTAGGGTGGTAGTATGTGTAAGGGCTGTGCCATTATGAGATATACAAATATTTTAGAAAGTATATACTCCTACACTTACCTTGCATTGATTGGCTATTATACAACCATGCAGAAGTGTGATTGATTTCCATGCCTGCACGTAACATTATTACACCCCCAACCCACATTCTTAAATTTGCAGAAGATATGGAAAAAAAAAAGTATTTAGAATAAGTGGACCTGGCACCTGTGTTAGTTATGCCTGCATGCATGTGCAGTCTGCACATGCATGCAGGCATAACCAACACACGTGCCAGGTCCACTTATTCTAGGTTCAAATCCCACTTCTACCAAGCTGCCACTGTTAGGTCCGCGAGCAAGCCTATTAACCTACAATTACTTTCACTATAAAACTGTACCATTTGTTATGTCGCTCTGGATAAGGGTGTCTGCTAACCGATGTAAATGCAAGTTAGTTCTTGGTTGTTAGGACTGTTGCCTACTGGTTAAACTGCTGGACTATATATCACATGGTCCAGGGCTCAAATCTCACCTCTAAAAAGTTGCCTCTTGTCCCTAACCCACAATTGCTTGGATTGTAAGGTTTGTAAGGATTGTAATGTATCAATTCTAAGGCACTCTAATTACTGGCGTAAAGTACAGTTCTCTTGTACAGTATGCATGACCACTTGACAAATCAAGCTATCAGATTTTTAAGTGCATATAGACAGTGTGTCAGACTGTTTTTTAGTCAATATACAGACCACTGTCCAGGCGAGGTGTTACTTCCTGCTTTGGCATCGCAGTCTGTCTCACCTCTACCAGTGCCCTTAGGCCAGCTGCAGGACCATCATCTGAAACCCACCATTCCCAGATGTTTTGCCTCCTGTTCTAGTACATCTCCAGGGGAACAACCCCCTGCAGCAACACCTGCTGAGAGCTGAGAAGCTGCAACAAGTCACCCTCACTTTCCTGAGCTGCAGAGTTTGCAGTGCTCTGGAGCACTTGTAGGTAATTCGCCTGGACCTCGATTTCTATGAGCAGCGTCGACCGGTTGTTTCTGGCAGCCAGCTTGCTCTTACACGGCGACCAGAGCTGTAAAGCTTTGTCAAGCTTAAAATACTGACCACCACCACCACCACCAGCACCACGGGTAGAGCACGTCGTGACTCGGTCCGGGGAGCCTGTCAGCTCGGGAGGAAAATAGTTA
>JAUZSV010424955.1:0-10565 GCA_034780495.1 Parotocinclus cesarpintoi
TGTCTTTATGTACCATCACTCCATGTTATTTACATTCTTTGATTTAGAGCTACACTGCTGCACGTCAACTCAAATATGCAGCTTTAGGATATCTGGTACAACCAGTCTTTATGTGATTCTTGCCCCGAGGCAAAATTGTTATAATTCACAAGCCTTGCTTCTTCTAAAATGAGCTTCTCATATCAGTCAAAATAGCCCAGGGTCTCTTTACCTTGTCTAAAATCTAAAGAATCCCTTTTTGAAACAAAAATAGGATCATGCCTCCACTGTCTTGTGCAATATATACATGTAGATACACATTGTAGATTTTTTTTCCCCATAGTAATAGTATTTTTATACTATTGCAATGTAAATCCAAAGGGCATTTCCATAAGAAAGCTGTGTGCAAACAAAACGTGAATGCATCAGCGTTATGGGTGTAAATTCAAGTGACTGATGAGTGATTGAAAGGATTGACGCTGTTGTTTGACAAATGCCAAAAATGCATTGATAGACAGCATTATGAACAACACAGAAGATTAACCAGACTAAACTGAGTGAATGTGAAACAGAGAATATACAGGTAGTGGAGAAACAAACAAAGGAGTACTACTTCCAATAGGACAGGCACGTGCAAATACAAACATCACTTACAGCTTGGATAGCAGTCGTTTCTTATACAACAAGTAATTGATTATTTTAGATCATGGAGTATTTGCATTTTCAACTGTTTGCTCATTTGCAAGTTGCTCAGGATAAGGGCCCCTACCTGTTGACTAAATATTAGTATCCTATCCTATAAAAAGTGTTTGAATTTACATGAAGAGTTGCTTTTGAAGCATAATCATGAGGAAATTGTACAGTTTTCTATTAAGTTCTTTTTATTTAGTCCAATGGGCTCATTAACACTCCATTAATTAAAACAATTCATTAGCCATCCAATTGTTACTGAAGAACAGCAGACACATGCTTATTGCATTTTGTTTACTTTGTACTTACACACAGTGCCAATATTAATATTCTGCTACATCACCAATTTATTACTTTATACCCTCTCACCATGTATTGTCCAAAGTGAGTTTGTCAGGCATGACCTTCGCCGAGAGTAAGGAACCAAGAAATAAAAATGGAATAAGGGTTTACAAACTGCCATTTTAATAACAATTGATATGAAATACATTCTTGCATATGTAAAATATTTATTGGTTTATTTTGCATAATAGGGCAGTCTGTGATTATTTCTCACTCTCCTTGGTAAGTGTTTAGTGTGACCTCCCCTTACACTTGAGTAATAGCAGCATCTGGCAGCTTCATCAGGATACAAATTTGATCCATATCTTTATATCTTAAATTATAAACAAATCAGTTTCAACACCAAATAATCACTGAAGCCAGAGGTTTTGGTAAAAACCTGCTTAGAATGGCCATTTATTTGCATTATAGTAACAAAAAAGGCAAGTTAAATATGGGGTTGTGATTGTTGCCCTTTAAGTCATGTAAAAGTAACTGTTTTTCTTGTCTGTAAGCTGCTCTATCTGTCAATCTTGTCTGCTATAATAATTTAAGTCTTTGGTAGTAATGGAACAGGAAATCTTATTTACCAGACTCTTGGGTAAAGCTTCTTGCATCTAAAACTGACAAATCACACCCATTACTGCAAATGCCATCTTCTGACAGCAAAATCTGTTACCCTCCATCTCCCTATATACACATTTGTCCAGCTTTCAATCTTCCTTCCTGTCCATACCCTCCCAACATTGGGCATCTGTTTTTATGTCATTTAGCAGACCCACTTCTCCAGAGTGATGTATAATTGATACATTATTGCAAACCAAGCAATTGTGGGTTAAGTACTTGACAGTGTCAGCTTGGCAGAGGTGGGATTTGAACCCTGGACCTATCTTGTCCATCGTCCAGTACCTTAACCACAATCCATTTCACCGATCCTTTTCAAACCCTAGGCCAATTTTATGTAATTCAGTTCCATCTCCATGAGAAAAACGTATATCATGCATACCTTTTTTCAGTAGACCATAGGTTGCTTATATGTCATTATTTGATATGGAAATGCTAACAGATGTTTCCATATCTTAATGTATCTTTTAATTTAAAATAGAACATAATCCATACATTTTTTTTGCATGCACAAAGTTGTTGTAATGTTTTGTAAGAAATACACAATTAGTATAAGCCTAATCATTTTCCAAGCTAATTATTAAAATTCTTTGACATATAGCAAGGGAACCCTCATAGTACTTTGTCCAGGGCCATTATGACTATTAATATAACTATTTGTATTTTTTAATAGTTCAGGTTGTTTTGGATATTTATTAGTTATCCATAATACTTAAATTTAATTGAAACTGAATGATAAAGTTGGTTATTATTCAGTTATTGTTGTTGATTTAGCTGAAACTGTCACAGAGAACAGGGGCATTTGTACAAAAGCATGAAACAAAGCCCCTGGTGAAAAACATGCACCTTAATTTATGTGTATTGAGATTTAAAAACTGAGATATGATATCATATAAGCAATGCCTTTTGATGCAGTGATGATTTAAGTATCTTCTTCCAATGCTATTGCTTGTGAATGTTTTACTGCATGTTTGCTATATTTGGGAAAAGTAATCCCTGCTGTTTGCTAGCAAGTGTGTATCATCACCACCTTTTTATAGTTCTAAAACCAAGGCCATGTGATGCCCACAAAGTTCAGTTAATCATTCAGATCTCGCAATTATTTGATTAATTTCTCTATTTTACTAGGCATTTGCTTCCCTGTTTATTATCCTATTACCCAGTCGTCTGTATTTCTTACCCTTATATCATAGTTTTATTCTAGGATCCTTTCATCTCTTCATTCTACCCATTTTTCAGTTGTCTTTCATTTATTAATCTCTCAAGTTCCCTATTCTTTCATCACTTCACTTTCCTTACCCCCCATTTTTCCATACCTGCTTTCTCATACACATTTTGTGTGTTTAGGCCTCTCCTTATTCCTCCTCCTTCAATCTTTACCCTTCCCCCAGCAGTTTCCACACACTTCCCATTTTGTCTAAAACTATCATCATACTTTTTTTCATTCATGTCTTCAATTTCACCCTGTTTTACTTGCCTTTATTATCACCCTGTCTACAACCTTGCATTTGTTCCTCTTCCTACTACAACAACACTTTCTCCAACCATACCTCCAAATTTTTCCCCATTTATGTCTCCACATGCTCTTAGTTCCAACGTCTATATCTTCTCTATCATTCTGTCCACATTCTTTTTCTTGCTACCACCAGCCTGTTTCATCCAAGTCTCCAATCTCTCTCTTGACAATCTTCTTTTATTACCATTCTTTCTACACCCACATCTTAAAATTTCCTTCCTCCCATCATCACCCTATCTCCACTGGTGTCTCAAGTCTCTCCAAATTCCTCCTCTTTCTTTTTCTATAATTTCTCCATCCATCTTATGAATCTCTCTGCATTTATTTTTCTTCCATCCTAATGCTTGCTCTTTTGGTCTCCAGTTTCTCCTGTCACCATCCATGTCACCAATCTCAACCCATTCTTTCTTTGTCCATTCCCATGTTTTTGTTGTTCCCTTTTCTTACATTATTTTCATCCAATTTCTCAGTTTCTCCTTGTTCATTCTTTCTCTATCCATATCTCCAGTCTCTCTCCCTTTCTCTTCATTCTCTCACCACCCTTTACCTATCAATGTCCCCAATTTCTTTCCATCTTGCCTGAACCAGTTTAAGATTATATCTGGCATATCAAATACTATTTTTATATTTTTATCTAATATTGTTACTTAGTGACATTCTTACAAAGGTCATGAGAAAAGTGCTGAGATATTATTGCCTGCACCTGCCTCAGTGTAGGAAATATGACAAATTCATGGGGAATCAGTTTATGCATGATGCCCCTTGCTGGAAGGTGTGTAGAGAAGGAATACTGCTAGAATAAATACACTTCTAACTTTCTTCTGTTTGCTGCTTTTGCTTTTTGCTATGCATTTTTCTGTATTTTCGGTTCTCCGTTCTTTTCCAGGGAATGGTGGGATGGGGGAGGGATATGGGGATGAATCAGCTAAGATCTAAAGAAGGTGGCATGCTATTACTACACAAAGTCTATGACTAGACTTTGATGTAGTTTCAGGTTCTTATGCTAGGAGAGGATGGTACAAAAATGCATTGATAGTATTAGGGAAGACACAAAAGATCAGTTGGATGAAATAAAGACTCACCGAGTAAATGGAAGCAAGTTCATACAGATACAGAAGTAGTATTTACAACAAAGACATACAATGACTTATTACAAATAAGTAGCTGAAATTCATAAACACAATCACGAGTAACTTGCACACAATATCTCTAAATACTCAAAAATATTACAACAATTTCTCGTCTAAATTTGATTACAAACACACCAGGGTTGCCAGATCCTTTGAGGAAAACAGACAGGTCAATGGAAACAAGCCCAAAAGTAGTAAAATGGCTAAAAAAAACCCCCCCAAAAAGCAGATCTTGTACAATGTGAGAGTCTGACCACTTGATCACGATAATAATAATAACAAAAATAATAAAAAATATTGCAGAGCAAGCTTAAATAAGCCACTACACACAAGAAACACGTCCCAAAGACTCACAAGCTACAAAAAATTGTAAGTGACTTACATAAGATAAACATTGCTTATAATAAGTGGATATACATAATTATTTAATTTATGGCTCTCAATTGATTGGCTGTTGAGGTGACCATGCTGTTTTAGCCTGGAGTTAGAAGACAGATTTTCATTTCCTATCATAAATTGGTTTAATTGTTAAGACCGTTAAAGTGGACGGTGATTTATTGGACGGTCATTACCTGGGTTTACCTGTAATTACGTTGAAACTCATTGCAAGTTGTAATGTGCAGTTTAGTTTCATGCAAATACATATTCCAGCAGAACAACAATGTCTGTTCTCTTCGTTGCAGTATAAATTGATAATAAAATAAAATACAACAATATTTAAATGGCACTTATAAAATCTTTTTGATAGCCTTAAAGTGTTTACTTCACATAAATAATGTGCAAATTCAATTTTAGCTTGGACCATAAAGCAAGAGATAGCTTTTATAAATCACCTACTTTCTTCTGCCCTTTTATACACTTAAATATATTGTGTGTTTCAATAATAAATACCACCAGTTCTGTATTTACTCCCACTGGGGGCTGAATGAAAAGAACCTAGTGGCTGAGTATTTATTTTCACCCACTTGTATCCATTTCCTATTTATCAAAATCAAGTTTTCTCCACATTCATTTTTTGCAGCCCTGGGTTGCAGTGAATAATTTATTTACACTTTTCTGGGAGGCAAAGCTCTTACTTTGCTTTAATGAAATAGAAACCGTGTACTTTATATCTTCATATCAGCAGTGCCTATATTAGGACTGGAGAAAGCACTTGCATTTTTTTGTAGCCATTATTTTGATCGTATCACACTATGATGAATTAGAGTATGCCCATCTTACAGTGCTGATAGGGCCACTGAGAGCTTACATTTCAAGCTTTTATATACCAAGAGGTCTAACATGATGGGAGAAAATTGTCTGGTGTTGTAGCACTATAATTTCTAAGAGTGTCATTTATCCTCTGAGGTTGAAGTACCAAAAAATAGGGGTTTTGTCTCCTGAATCCATACTCAAGGCTTTTAAAAATCTTTCTGGTGCAATTCATTAAATTCAAATAACTGATGTTAAATGCACTATACACGTGCACAGTAAGTGAAAACTGTGTTTAAAGGTTCCAGCAGCACTGCACTTTCTGACCCACTCCAACCAGTACCGCATTCTAACACTACCACACACTAACACAGCATCACCGAATCAGTGTCATTGCTGTGCTAAGAATGCTCCACCACCCCAGTAGTACCATATCTGTTCTGGTCCTGTTGGGATCGTGATCATTAGAGACCAGAGAAAATTGGACTAAAAAAGTATGTATAGAAACAGATGGACAACAGTCTAGAACTGAAGAACTACAAAGTACTTCTGTATGATAACTGAAACTTATAAAATGCATAAAGAGTAAAGAAACAAGAAGGAGTACCTAATAAAGCGATACACACATACAAATTGTAATACTAAACTACATGAATCACTGTTATTACTATTTTTACAATACTGCAAAGTCGTTAAAATCTATCTGATATGAATATGAATAAATATGTCACTTTGTCTCTGGACGCTCATATCTTAGGGTGCCCTCATGCCCGTGCTACCTTTTGGCCCTCTGTTTTATAGTCTCACAAGCCAGAGGCCCAGCTTGCTCTATGCTTATCATATACACCATATGTCACCAGCACTATACATGCCAAACAAAATAAATGATCTGATGTGTTGCTGAACTGAGCTGAACATACACTCATAAAACCCTGCTGCTGCAGAAAGATCGTGAGGTGATGATCCTATTGTGTTGATGCCTGGTCATACTGACACGTCATGTGGCCATGTTCCAATTTATACCCCCTGCTCACTAAAGTTCCCATAAAACAGACACTAGTCCTCTTTAGATGTATCTCAAATCCCAACCTATATGCTACAGTTTGTGCATTACATGTTTTTTACGTCTTAGCAGAGATATTTTGAATTATAGAGAATTTTGATAGGAATACAGTACTAGTGTTGGTAAAATGATATTCAGTATCAACGTTTATTATACAATGTTGGGAAAAGTCCCCTTTATATGTAATGCTCACAAAATTAGGGTATATTTTTAAATGAATATGAACTGCTGGGCAATTTGATCCTGTGCATGCCCCATCGCTGTCGGTGTGTCTTGGCAGTCTTGGGTGACCATACACCCTACTGAACAGTCAATGCTTGGCACTGTCGTCCAGTTTAATATGATTCTGTTCACCCCCATGAATGTTTTACTATACTACACAAACACGAGACTCGAGTTTGCAACTAATTTGCCCTCGGCAACCCCAAATCTGAAATAAATTCGGGTAGTATGTAAAATGCAATTGCAAAACAACATTTATAATTATTTTTTACATAATGAGTGATTGTTATTCACTGCTGACAGTTTCATGTTTCGTCTGGTTAACTTCATTTCATTTGTTAATAAGTATCCATGAATGCTTTCCAGAAGCTAGAGTCATGGTATGGAGTGGTGTCAGTGTCCTTGGCAAAGGTTGTTTACACTTCTGTTATGGCAGCATTATTTTAGAGAAGTAAACATTAAAGCAACATATATGCTGCCTTCAAGATGACATCTTTTCAACCAATGTCACTGAATTGAATACATGATTTAATGGCACTTTTCATCAAGACAATGCAAAACTAAATGCTGCACACATTATAAAGGTAAGGCTGCAGAAGAACATGGTACAGGTACTGTACTGGCCTGTCTGCCGCCCCAACCTGTCCCCCAATAGAGAATGTATGGAGGACTTAAAAACTAAAATCAACTAGAACAACACTAATTGGTAAATGCTGTGTTGTGGGTTTAAACTGCAGGAATGGATGTTTCTTAACAAATGAAATAAAGCTGACCAGACATAACGTGAAATATCTCAAGCTCATAGTGTCTGCAATGAAACCAAAGTAAAAGTAAATTTAATAAACACTGTGCTTTTATTTTATTTGCGTTTTCCATGCTGTCCTAGGGTTTTCTGATTTGGGGTTGTATAACATAAAGCCATCATTTTGGCTGCCCATGGTTTATTGGTGTCAAAGCATGGTGTTATTTCTAATAATGTTAGTCCTCTCTGTCGCAAAATTATGGCTTAATTAAAAGTAGAACACATTGGAATTCTAGATAGTTTAAGTAATTACAATTCAGTAGCTGTTCTAAAGAAGCACGCCAGTTTGAGTCAGTTATTCCCCCTGTGACTTACATTTGGAGGTCAGAGCCTGTCGCTACTCTCTGCACTGTCAGGCTGAAAATTGCAGGAACTACTCATTAAATCCAAACAAGCTTCATGCTATCTCATTTCCTCAATTATCCCCACGCACCACTTTAAATGCAAATGGATGGACTGTGTATATAAACATACTCTCATCTGTAGTAGCTTCTACATTGAGTAAGTGTAGGGGGAAAAAGGCTTTAACATTATGGGATACCCCAAAAAGAGAGTTTAGATGACTGTTCTCACTACAAATCTCTTTGTATCATATGGAGGGAAATTACATACTGGATTTAAAAGTGATGTAAAACTAAAATAAATGTTTTTAGATACAGTAAGGCAACTTTGCATATGTATTGAAGTGTGTAGAACAAACAGACAAGAAAAGTTGTGGACACCCATTCTATTGATTGAGCTCTGCTATTTCAGCAACGCCCACTTGTAACACATTCATAATACAAAGCAAACATTTGTGGATAGTCCCTAGACAAACAGTGGCAGTAGAACGGGCTGTACTAATACTCCAGTAAATCTCAATATGACGCAGTTATAGGTTTCTGCTTTCAGTAAAACAGTTCAACTTTCTGCCATGCTGTCCGTAAACAAAGTCCACAGAGAATTGGTTTGCCACCTTTCATTGAGAACTTGGCTAGATTGCACAAAACCTTGACCTCAGCTTCACCAGACACCTTATAAATGCTCTGGAAT
Organism: Parotocinclus cesarpintoi; assembly: GCA_034780495.1. Classification (NCBI taxonomy): domain Eukaryota; kingdom Metazoa; phylum Chordata; class Actinopteri; order Siluriformes; family Loricariidae; genus Parotocinclus; species Parotocinclus cesarpintoi. Next base: position 8,571 of record JAUZSV010424955.1, read on the forward strand.
GCTAACTGACATCAGAAGCCTCACTCATGTTCCAAACTTCATACTAATAACTATGTTTTGGATGTGCCATGTTACATGTTTTGATGTAGGTTTCTTGTCTTTGCCAAGGTGTTTTTTGCAAACGTTGTAAGTCTAAAGGTTGGTATTTCCCCACTATTTTTTTTAATCTTTGGCATAGTACTATACTGTATATAGTTTAATCTATTAATTTGAAAGTTATAAATTAAAATCCTGTCATTGTGGTGCTTCAAAGTTTGTGAACCCTTTAACGAAATATGAGATTCATATCAGATTGTCACAAAAGTCCTAAGAGTAGGAAAAACAAACCCAATTATACAAAAGGGGCAAAAATATTACACTTGGTCATTGAGTTCGTGAGGAAAATTATCAAATATTATTTGAGTGGCAAAGGTTTTCAGTAAATAGTGCAATCCTTGAATAATTATGACTAAATGTCTCCAGTAACTGTTGATTAATTCTGCACATGAGCTCGGAGAAAATTTAGCTAATTCCTATGTAACTGGCTTTCCTCAAATGAACTGATTCTACTGTTGGACTTAGTGTTACCAACTCCTCAGTAAGGAAAGTCAACATACGCTTGCCTAAAAGTCGCTAGAAGTCACTAAATGACATCATCCTTGCCTGATTTGCAGAAGGGTCCATTTGCGTTTAAGAGAGGAATAACATCATGGGAGAGACAAAAAGTAGGTAAAATACACCCTAAACAGGTTTAAGAACTACAAATGAAAATTCTTGGTTTATTATATAATGCTTTGTCATTGAAACAGGTAATCAATAGGCTAAAATAACATTACTTTAATGCATTATAAGACCCACATTATATAAATAAATTTTTTGTCATGTTTTGTTAAATGTTAGAATATTAAATTCATGTCAATATCAAAAATATGAAATGTTAGGAGTAATCTCGCTCTGAAAGCCAGGGTGGGATCAGTGACAGCTTTGGCTTTGAGCATGTGCAATTAATTTGTAGTCTAGAAGTGGAGTGGTGTGGGGATCTCCTGCTGCTGCAGATACTGTACTGTGAGAGTAGTGAGTGCTTTGGAATGGTTGAGGGGCTCACGATATGCGCTTTCACGTCCGAGTCTCCAAAAGTCTCCAACAACACCAGAAAAAATTGCTAGATTTTTCGGCAGTTGTTTTTTTTTTTTTTTAAGTTACTAGAGGGGTCTGAAAAGTCGCTAAATATAGTGACAAAGTCGCTAAGTTAGCAATACTGGTTGGACTTTGACTTGACCATTCCAAAACGAACTGTATAACCATTTTTGGTGGAACAACTTGTGTGGTCAGTGTTGCTGTCTTGCTGTCTGACACATTTTCCTGACAATCAATAACACAAAAAAAGTCTTAACACTTTTGGCACTCTTATTTTAGCTTCTACTTGATACCCCATATATAGCATGCTGGCTTTACTTAGAGATCATCTTTTTTAGCTTCAAGAAGATCTTTCCTTATATAGTGTACTGACTACACCCACACCCCATAAGCTTTACTTACTGCACACAAAAATTAGGAGATATTTTATACAGGAATATTTCACCTTGCAGTTATTGATCTCAGTGCTTCAAAAACCTTCGTACCTTGTGTGTTTTCTGACCCTTAACATATTTGAAACTCTGTAAACAGTGCTGGCGGAGCAGTTGGCACTGAACTATTCATCAGATGATTCCTAATTAAAACCTGCCACTGTAGGTCCCTTGAGCAATGCCCTTATCCCTGCATATTGAGCCACAAATCACATGGTTTGTTAACCACAAGATTATTTTCTTCTTTCTACTTCTCAACATTAAGATCATACAAGTAAACTGTTCATGTGATACGACGGCCTCCCTAGAAGAGGCCTTGCATTAAATGCTACTTAAAGAGTAAATGTATATTAATGTATGTATGTTTGTATCAGTGGTGATTGCTCTAAGACTGCAAGGGAAGCTCAGTTTCCCCTAAAATGTCAAAAAAAATAAGTGATCAAATATA
>JAUZSV010424966.1:0-10564 GCA_034780495.1 Parotocinclus cesarpintoi
AGACGTATCCCGGTTTTGTTTTTTTAGTTTTGCATGCTCTTTCCAGCTCACTTTCGCTCACTTTTGGTGTTTGGACTACCTCCGTGCCTCAAACTATTAGTGATGTCCAGCAAGCTGTGCTTTCTACAGCTTTACCCCGACTGACGCTTTGGCGTCCTCTCGCGACTAGGTCGTGCGTTGCTCCCATTCGGGGAGCAACCTTGGCGTGCCAACTTATACTTTCGGTTTTGTTTTGTTAGGAGTCTTTACACTCCGCCCTTATACCCCCTTTAGGTTGTTTTTCATTATTTCCCCATTCTTATTTTACGGCGTGGGATATACTTATCCCGCATACTTGGGTCCAAACAAAACACCACCCGCTATCGTAACAGTTTTGAGGATTTTATTTTAGATTTACAGATTGAATTGATCTGGATTCTCAAGATTAGAAAACAATTGAGCAGTATGCAGCGTTGGCATGGCAACAAGTATATGTCATATATTTTTAACTTTCAAAAGGAAAAAAATCAGTGTGATGTGATTTATGTGTGATGATATAGTGAGAGAGATAAATATGAGTTAACACAAATTAAATATTAAGTTAAACTAGTGCTTGGTTTAAGGTCACGTGTACTTTTATGCTTCACTAATGCATAACGCTTTTATTAATGTTTAACATTCTGTAGAACAGGGAGCACTGATTGTACATAAGGCAGTACTACGCAAATAGAAACACATACTGAAAGCTTCACTTTAAAAGGTCATGTTTGCATACAGGAATTAGCTCTGAATATGTTGTAATAAAACTGTCTTTGAACATGAATGTGTAAAGATATGTCTCATGATTCGATTTGATATTGTCTGTAAAAAGGTTGCATTCAAATTAAACCCATGCTGCATGGATACTGTGTATATAATTAATTAATGATAATTATATGTATATTATGTGATTTAATATATAATATATAATGCATAGATCTTGAAGTTTAATGTTGTATCTTAGGTAGTTTGCCCATGTCTACTGGAATTAAGAATGCCACTTTTTATATAATCTAGCTGTAACAGCACTGTCCACTAAGCCTCTCACGGCCACCAGAGGGAGTAAGAGCACACTTGCTGTAGCACAGAACACCCTAGGAACTCAAGTTGCTTTGCATTTGCATCTCCATCATTCAGCAGAGGTTGAATTGGGGTTGTAATTTTTAATTAATGCCCTACAATGCACCTTTTTCTACCATAGTCTGTTGAGACGCAGGATTGTATTGTATTGTGATTACATCTAATTAGTAGTAGTGACCAGGGCATTTGTCATGTGACACTGTTAATACCTGTATTTTCAACATCAGATAGTACTACATAAAAGCGGAATACAAATTGTACTTGGTTTGTTGTCATATTTAGTCAAGACACTGCTTAAAAAAGGAAAGACACTGAACTGAACTGAGCACAGAGACTGAAGAAAGAAGCAATCATTGTTTAGTGTAATGCTCTTTCCTTTAGTTAAAGTTTTCATAATTATACATTCGTACTTTGTAGAGGACAACAATGTCTTAAATTACATTTAGATTCACAGCATTTAGCAGATATCCTTATTTGGAGCATATTACAGAAGTGCTTTGTATTTTTGTATTTTGACATTAAATCATGATATTATACAATTAGCAAACAGCCAAATAACACAATCCAGCTAAATGCTGTAAATACTTGATGTAGCTAAATACAGAGTAACTGTTTAAAATTATATTTACTATTCTTTTTGTGTTACTTTTTCCAAATGTCCTGCACAAAACGATATTTACATTGTATTAAAGTACATTGTGGGCACTCTGGTGCCTGTGGTTAAGGTACTGGTCTGTGGACCTCAAAGATCAAATCCAACCTCCACCAAGCTACCATTTTTGGGTTCTTGAGCATGGCCCTTAACCCACAATTCCTGGGTTTGTATGTTTGTTTTGGCTGTAAGTCACTCTATATAAAAATGTTGAGTAAATTAGAAATAATGGTTAGCCATTCATATCAGGTTTTGGTCCAGTCTGTGACAAACAACCAGTATGATCATGACTTTGCAGATGTAGCTGAGCCTGTTTATTAAGCCCTTCAATGCTCCAGGGCTAACCCATTTTGACAAGTTTTAAGATTAATAAAGCTTTATTTCTGAAGTGAAATTCATTTAATTTGAATTTGAAGCAAACCGAATAAATTAACTAAATGTTTTAATTTGTTGCAAAATTCATTGTGCCATCTTTCTCTCCAATAGGCTGACTTAAATGCAAACACACACTATTTAAATGTATATATATCTGTATGGTAATAATACCTGAAAATATAATGAATACAAAATATACACCTGTTCGCACAATTAGTGTATATAAAAAGAGTGAAAAGTCTAAGAGAACACCCTGGTTTCCCATACATATGCATTTTTCTACCCAGCTATCACCATTATCCATTGCACATTTCACAGCAAATATATGCTTTGCAGGTTTCTCAGAAACAATTACAGTAATTCTTGCTGTGGGCAAGGGAGGACAGAATACAGAAAAACCAGCAGGGGAATTCTGATTCAAATTGTATTTGTTGGAAACATATAAGCTATGAGCTTTGCAAACACACATATCTTCAGACGGCGGGGGAATACTTCTAAAAATAGAGAGGGCTGTGTTTTAGGCAATATATTACTCAAGTATTCAGAGTATTCTGAAAGATGTGACCATCTTCGGTACCCATTGATTTGCACAGTACATTTCTTTATTATTATTACATTGTCTGTGATTATATGTTTTGAGTAACAAATAACTGCTCTAAGCAGTTGCTAACTGTCTGTTAGTGTATATTCTTTCATATTAGCAGTGCGATATTTGTTGGAGTTGTTTTATTTATATGAGTCCTTTAGATTCGTCTTAAATTTGTATGGTTGTGAGTGTTTTTGGGCAGGTTTTTAAAAAATTATTTGCTGAATGTGACCCTATCTTGTCTTCCTAAATATGCAAATCCACCACCTTGTTGAAAAGGCGAATGCTAAAGGGGGAATTTGCTCAGGGTCTCAAACAGCGTTAAACTGCCACTGGGTTCAAATCCTAGCTCTGCTAAAATATTTTATGTTGTATTCTGTGTAAATATGTCATTATGGGATACGTGTCTTAAAATATACTTCAGTTATTTGTAACTGATGAACACAATGTATTATACTAGATAACAATTTCTCTAAAAACATGATCATGTTTCTTTTAAATTTGGTCTTTGAAGATGATGTTTTTATTGAACAGCATCACTGTGTAGAAAAATATTGCTGAAAGCTTAGGCCAGGACTTTGCTGTGAAATAAAATGTCTTTGCTCTCACATCTACAAAGATCGTCCCTCCCAACTCACCGGGCCCTCTGTCTGTGTGGTGCTGCCAATGGCCTTCTGCTGTCATGGCAGGAGACAGAAGCTCAGACACTGGCTTCATTTGTCATATTTGCCAGGTTGGAGCTCAGTTTTTGTTCACCACCTGCTGACAAATGCAGGATGTCTGGAGGTAAGAGAATAAGGACACTGCCAAGTTATACAACTTCATCCACAAAAGTACAACATAGTTGGTGATCAAATTTGAGCTCCAGCTCAACACTACTGACAGTGTCTCTATGAGAGTTACTTTTAAGTTGGCAGTTATTTGTACTCTGTGGGTGTATATATAAATTCTCAACAAGGGCTGGGCAGTTGGTCATGCATGAACAGCCAAGAACACCATCTTGAGACAAGCCTGCAGCCAGGTAGCTAAGGAGAGCAGTCCATTTGACAGACTTTTTGAATAAATACGTTCCGTTTTTTAAGGAAGAATGAGTAAATATGCCCCAAGCTTGGTAAGTGGAAGTCATAGAGACATATCAAAATAGACTGGTGGCTGTAATTAAAGCAATAGAAGGTCTTACAAAGAATAATGAACCATATTTTAACTAATTCCCACATTACAGGAATGCACATTATGCACCGTATGCGGTTAAGGAGCACCCATTAACGTCTGTACATTTTACAACCAATGGCTAAATAATAATAATTAATGTATTTGTGTGTAAGTAACTAATCTACCTTAGCGATCATTACTGTAATTGCTTTTTGCCTCACTTTTGGACTAGAGACCATTTTAACTCGGTTGAAGTGCTTAGAGACTTAATATGACTGTTTATATGTTTGGATTTCTTATTTTGAACTGTTTTTTTCTAGGTTTTTGTGCTTGATCCATTGTAAGTCATACTCATTAGTCTGCACCCTCACTATCTGTTAAATCTCTATAACTTAAAACTATTTAAACGGAACATATTCACTTTTTGAGTCTCTGTTTCATGTGGCTGATCTTCCGTGCTGTTTATAAAACTTCCATCAATGCATTTTTGTCGTCTGGCAAAAAAATGTATAAGTCGTTTCAATCACTCATAAATCACTCGTGTTTTCAGCTGGATCTCTGACACCTTTACGTATCGTTTTCACATGCCCTTTATATTTATATTACAGTGGCATAAAAACACTGTGACGATGGTAACGTCCATCCAATGACCATTTTGCTCATGTTGACCACAATGTAATGGGGCCATACATGTTTTTTAACAGGCAGAATGTGTACATAAGGGGTTATTATGATTTTTTACAGTTTCTGTAGCTAAGTATGCATGTCACATCACCAATCTTTTATACATTACAGATTTCTAAATGATTATAAATTACTAGTTGTGACACTGTCGTTTATGTGTCCAGACTGCAGTTCTGACATATGAGGCATCAGCTGTTGATTGACACCTTTTGATTCCTACGAATGAACACATTCTGATTCCTATTATCAGACTCACAGGCAACCAAACCAGATGGGTTACACTTACAGAGAAGTAGTTCAGAGAAAACTGGAACACAACCAGAGTGTAGGAGAAAAAGCAATAGCAATAAAAGCCCTGGTTCAATCAGAGTCTTTAAATACCGAGTGATTCATGAATGAAATGACCACTGCAGCTGAAGGCTGTGCTTGAGTAGCGTGTACGAGTTGGTTTCTTGGAAATTCCACCGGATGTCGAGGCAGGAGGCATGGCAGTATGTCCCATGCAATGTAATCAGAAATTTTTCTCTAGTCTGGCTAATTATGGTAATCAAAGAAATGTTTTTATTTAGGTTTATATAGGTTTGTATTATTAAAATATAATTTTCCATAAGATTGTAAGATTGTAATGGTTGGATTTTCAGTAATACTGCATTAGAGCTAAGACTTTTGTATCAAGTACATCAAGTTATCATACCCAGATAAGTAAGACATACACAGTCATGCTTTATATTATAATTAATCAGTAAATATATTTACATTTTATCATGCAGACATTTGCAGTTCAGCTTCATGCATAATTTTAGTTTGGTGGGTGCTTAAAGGCTGCTATCTAAAGGACTACAGTAGGTAAGTGGAGTTGGGCATTTCACAATTTGCTTTGTCTCAGGGGAGAGAGGCTGGTCAGGGGGGCAGCCCAATGGTGCCCCTCTGCTAGCATCCAAAAGGTTTCAGAACTCCCTGTGACACTGACCAGGCTAAGATCAGGATTAGATTAAAGTATCATAGGAATTCAGAGAAACATCCATATTTTTTATTGAATCACATAGCATCACAGTAAATTGCATTATGTTGAATCAAATTGAAATGCTAACACCTTACGTTCAATTTGGCTTAGACTGTTTTGCAGCTGAGTTTAATTTGTTTTCAGCATCTGGCACCACTTAGGGTCCGATAATAGTTGGCCAGCATTTGATGGATTCCAAATTCCCTGATTCCACTTTTCCATATCACAATATCCCTGTGACAAAAGAAGTCAGATTTATTTCTATAGCACATTTTACAATGGAGAATTGTCTTAAGGCAGCTTTACAACTTTCTGTTATCTAGGCCCAAAGCCTAATTGGGACTGTGGTAGCCTAGCGGTTAAGGTACAGGCCTCTGGACCAGAAGGTCCAGGGTTCAAATCCCACCTCTGCCAAGCTGCCACAGTTGGGCCCTTGAGCAAGGCCCTTAACCTACTATTGCTTGAATTGTAAGATTGTATAAGTTGTATGTCGCTCTGGATAAGGGTGTCTGCTAAATGCATGTTAATGTTAAAGGGTGTCAAGGTGACGAGATTACAAGGGTCATGCACCTGAAGAACAAGGTGCCATTTTCTGGGTTCCATTTTACCAGGGCATCCTGTATTATAGGCCCCACTCGGGGACAGGGCCACTGTTTTTGCCTATATAACAGTGGCCCTGCCAATTATAATTAATCCAAAATAGAGCAAAAAATCAACAGGTCAAACACCAGAACTAATTATGTCTGTGACGTGAGAGGTTAGATAACTGTAACAATTAAATGAAGTAAAGTGTAGCCCATGCATCGTGACATGACTAAAAAATCTCCATGATCTGCTTTAACGGATAAATCATTTTATGCTAAAAGCTTCATTATTTGATATCTCAAACCATCATTTCAACAAACAAACACTATTCTCCAGTCTGGCTTTTATTTATGCTCAAAGAAACATGAATAAACCAATAATAGCCCAGAGTGGGACAGGACACATAACGTGTACCATCCTCATTTGTTTGGCAACACATGGAGGAACTGGTGATGTAATGTTTGTCATTAGTTATATGGCACTGGTTTAAAGCAATAGACACGACACAAGCAACAAATACATTTTCACCTGTGATATATAAAGATACACATTTGCCACATTTGGTAGACCTTAAAAGAAGCCACCACAAAGATTACTCCAAAAGCCAGCTAGCACCGTGTAACAGTGGCGAAAAAGATGCTCCATATGAGAAAACAAATAAGCAATGGGAACATCCCAGATACCGTAATATTTAATCTGAACAGAACTTTGAAAGGCAATAAACTTGCAAAAAACAAAAAAAGGATTTTAAGTGGCATCTATAAATACAAGGTTCACAAAAATTAGGGATAATTTCAAAATTAATATGAGGCAATTGAAAACAGAAGCATTTGCTTTTAGGTCATTTAACAAGATAATCAGAGAAGCAAATGAAAAGTAAAAAAAAAAACGTTGTTTGATTATACAAATGAGATGCAAACTCCGGTATCGTGATTATGGTGATTATGGAGTAGGAAGTGATCTATTCATGGGGGTGAACCGAGGCATGTTAAATTGGATGACAGTGCCCCACATTGACAGTTCAGTAGAGTGTATGGTCACCCCAGACTGCCAAAATAGACTAACAGTGATGGGTCATGAACAGGATCAGATTGTCCAGCAGTTCTTGTGGGATCCTCTTCATATTCATTCAGAAATATCCCCTAATTTTTGTGAGCAGTACACACGTGTGCGACAGTTACAGACTGTTTCTCTACATGTTTTGTTTACTCCTGTTACTCTCTTCTGTAATGTAACTTTTCTTAAATTCTTTGAAATTTCTCCCCCTGAAATTTAGAAGATCTGTTGTCTGCATGAAAGGTGCAGTTTCTGGGAATGACCTCTCAGCTATGTGTCCATCTTTGTGCCTGACAGCCATGTTGACCAGTGTTCTATGTTCTCTCCTTCCTGTACCCCACTTATGTTTTGTTTTCTAGCCTGAGCCAGCTCTTCTTCAAGCAGCACTGTTGACTGTGGTAGCAGAAGCCATGTCGGGGTTCAATCTGCTTCATCTGGTGACCAAAAGCCAGCCTGTTAAACTCAAGGCCTGCGGCCTTCCCTCAGGTCCACTGGATGCTGTGTGTGTTTGCAGTGTGTGTAGCACGCTCTGCCACCTTGAGGTCCAATGTGCTTTTTTTCTGTGTGCACACCTGTGACTGTTTATGTGAGCAAGGGGTACAGGCTTCACCTGCAGGAAGACTCACCTTATGGATTATTTGATTGTACCTTTTTGAGACCTAATACACAATCAATTGTTATTTAGCTTCTTATCTAACTTGACTGTAAAACAAGCAATAGTAAATACAATAATCCAGTATTTGCCTCTGAGGGTTCTATTTCCTGCATTAGACAACCCCTTGCTTCAGGATTTTTCAGAATCCCCTTTTCTAATCTATATGCTTCAGTTGCTTATGGATTAACAACTAACAGCCTTACCTCCCTTTGAGCTTGCATGTGTAGTAAAGCTTCATTTGAACTAATTACTTTGTAACTAAATCATCATGTAAATACTAGGGATGCTCCGATCATGTTTTATGTTGCCGATTTCGATACCAATCACCCATGAGTGCCGATCACCAATACCGATCACACAACGGGTGCCTTCTTTTTGTTCTCTGCAGTGAGCCTCGAAAACTCCCCATACTCCGAAAAGTGTTTGTTCTTCCAATAACGTATTAAATGAGTTGTGTTGAAGCGTTTTAGTGTGTCTCCGCTCACCTGTGCAGTGTAAAGGAAAGGACAGGGGGTGGGAACCCAACACAATGTGTAGCATTACAAAATGTATAGCAAGCTGCACACAGGGCCTCTGCAGGCTGCAAAGTGCAGTTTATCGGTATGGAATTGGTATTGATTGGCATACGCTGAACACGTGCTTTGTCACAGAAGTTGGTGGCTGATCGATCGGAACAAAACTAAACACAGGTATGCAAAGTTTAACGGAATTCAGTTCTATGAAACAAGTTGTTGAAGAAAGTGGACAATGATTGAACAGTATCAGAGTCACACTGTAGGTTTATGCTACTCTGACGTGAACATGAAGGCTAAATTTTACAACAAAAACTGTGCAAATGATACATGCACAAGTGGAAACCTAAAGTGTTATACACTTGCTATGCATTTTGTAATTTGGGCAGCACGGTGGGTAGCACTTGGTTCAATCCCAGGGTGGAGCGACCGGGGTCTTTTCTGTGTGGAGTCTGCATGTCCTCCCCGTGTCTGCGTGGGTTTAGTCCGGGTACTCTGGTTTCCTCCCAAAGTCCAAAGACATGCGTTAGGTCAATTGGTGTCTCTTAATTGTCACTGACTTATGTATGACTAGTCTTGAGATGAACTTGTGTATGGATGTAAGCTTGTGTGTGTCGGTGGATGGCCTCTGATGCCGATAAGCGACGGTAAAGAAGCCATATAAAAAAAGCAAACGAACATTTTGGAATTTAAGGAAGGACACAATAATTACCAAAAGTACAGTAATGTAGTTGGAAAACAAAGTGCTACTACTTACATTACACAATACAAATGAAATTACCATTGCCATTTGCAGCTGTAAACACATAAGCAGAGTCTGTAGTAACGTGGATGACAGAGTAGACAGGTTTTAAAAAAATATATATATATATATATATATATTTATAATTGTTAAACCCTCGGTCGATGAATGGACATTGATCAGATGATATTTTGTGTGCCTTGTGATTTTACAGTCCCTTTATCATATTTTCATATGTCTATTTACACAATATAACCCTGAACTTCAGAATAAAATTAACAAAATTATTGTAATTTAACTAGTAAAATAAATGTAAGTAGTCAGTCCATTTAAAGTGACTATTATAAACCAAACATCTTCCAGGCTAATTGGAACCTGACATTAAATGTAGTGGACCGACTGTTTTTAAATATTCCACTTCTAGTGGTTAATTTTCATGCAAATAAACTCACCATGGTTCGAAAGATGCTTTCAAAAGACTTAAACCAGAACTTCTAACATAACCATAACAAGACTCAGGATTGTAAGACCGTATCAGTTGTAAGTTGCTCTGGTTATTGGTGTCTGCTAAATGACATTAAAATGTGTGAATTATCGTATGGTCGAGACATGAGGATACTGATTGGGGAAGCTGAAAAGAGGCCAGTGGCTAATCTCAAGGACGTACAAGATTTTATCGTCGAGACTGCTTTGTTTGTGCATGTGACCACATCTCACAAGCTTTACACAAGTCTAGCAGGGACCGACGGTTTAACTGTTATGCAAGACTGTGCATGACGGTGACCCTAAACACACCTTAAAATAAAAGAAAACACAAGAAAAAAAAATGATGCATTGAACCAAATCCGATTTTTGAATGAAATCTAAGAGAACTTTTATCTAAACCTGAAAAATTTGCATGGTGGAATGGGCAAATATTCCCCAGTCTGAATGTGTAAAGCTGGTGGAGAATAGAGGGAGAGAAAAATTCAAGCAGGCCAATGGATTTATTTATAACAAAGGGAGGATGTATACAAATACATATATACATACAGCAAGGGGATAATCACGTTTAATGACCTGTTATTATATTTTTCTTTTGTTTTAAGGAATTCTGAACTGTTGCCTATTTTGTTATTTGATTGTTATAAGGAACAATATGTGTATAAGCTGAATAAATATTTTAATGGGGTTTGTTTTTATGCTGTAGGACAGTATGCTTTTGTCTCACAAGTATAATTTTCTTTAGGCACTTTAAGTACTGAAAATGGCATTGGTGTTTTTAGAGTTGGTTGTTACAGACGTGTGGATACATTTTCTACTGCTACACAACCAAATACACTGCAGCAAAAGCAGTACCTGATTTTATTTAAACAGTTGCTTAAAACAGCTTCAAAAAAGCTTTTTCTTTCTTATTTTTGTTTCCATTTGTTTCCTTTTCTTGTATTTTTTTTTCTTGTATTTTTATTCTGTGTTTCATTTCAC
>JAUZSV010424977.1:0-18235 GCA_034780495.1 Parotocinclus cesarpintoi
TGTTTGTACGTTCGCTATACGTGTAAATCGTACAATAAAGGTTTAATAAACATTTAATATGTTACATAGCACGTCAAGGCTTGTAACATAGGGCATGTTCGTTTAATCGGATCAGCTGGTTATTAGGACCAAAACGATCGTGACCCGATGTGGTCCCATTAACCAGATTGGACTGTATAACCATGGAGCGATTGGCTTGTGTTGTTCATAAAGATCGTCATCAGGAAAATAAAAGAGGTGGCTTTAAGCATAAATTTGTACTTCATACGGATGATGTATTTCTTGCTTAGACCACTTTAGCATCTTGCTTTACATTAAACAATTGCTCATTAGTGATTCAGTAGGAGATCCAGCAGACTATGCTGCAGCAGTCAGGCTGCCGTGTTTTAATTTCAGTGTTCCATAAATACCATGACCTTATCAGATATAAGGTTACACGTATCTTGGACCGTTCTAAACAAGCTCTTGCTCAGTGAGACTGATCTACCATTTTATATTATATTTTATATCAAATGTTTCCCAAAAATGTGGGCTTTCCATTCATAGTCATTCATGTTTCCCATTCAAGTAAAGTTTAAATCTACTGTGAGTTTACCAGACGAATGGGCGTTGGGAGAACGTCCACATTTAACTTTGCGTTTTTTAAAAATTGTGTTTACCGTACTGTTTTTGCCGTGGCTCGTCATTCGGAGACGTTCCAAAAAAACTGACCCTTTCCTCTCGTTACTCACTTGAGGAGCAGCAGAGTCATTGTGTAGTTCTGTGAACGTGTTTTCTATTTCGAGATGAATGGAGTTCAGAGACAGTTCATCAGTCCCTTCCCTTCCAAAGTGATCACGTTGACAAATGTTCCACGCTGGTTATAGCCCGCAGAGCAGCTCCGTATTCAAATGGCGTCAGCTATAGAATTAGGTAATTAATCATACTTGCTAAACTATGCTTTGTCTTCTGCTTAATTGTAACCCTAATGCTGCTCAGTGACACGCCCATTCATCATAAAGGACGTTCTCTTTTCTGTACATTCCAATAACAAACATCTGTACATCTGTATGTACCATTTAACGTCCATCATATCCATGTCCGTTCATTATAAACGTACAAAGTCTTCATGGTTATGATAGGAAAAAAGAATTGGTCTTATGTACAGCAAATTCAGGTCTTAATAACAAAAAACAAGCATGAGCGAACCCTCGTGGCACCAAGGGCATTACTGTGACAGGACAGTTACAAAATCTTCTATGGAAGTCTTGTAGCTTATGACCAGAATAAACATTAAATCGGATTGGTAAATGTAACGCGGGGACACCCCTGAACTGGCCATGCAAGTTAGGGATCAGCACTGGTTCCGGTAAGACTGGCTGGTGTACAGGTATGATTACCAGATATCTTCTGATATTACCAGGTGATAGTGGCAAAGACATTTAGAGCAATTATGAAAAAAATTACAATGAATTCACTGGAAGCCCGACTTTCACTGGGCGGACTGGATGACACAATTCAAACGCACCAGTTTATCTTGCTAATCTTTGTCAAAAAATGAATTTCAAAGTTTTTGAAAACCCCCAGGTGAAAATGGCTCAATGATGCCATGAACCCAATTGTAAGAATGGTAAAACCCAATAATAGGAGTTGGAGATTGCTTGAAATACAAGTATCTATTTAATTTGAATCCATTACCTCATAAAATAGTCTGTCTCCAAGCTGCTTTACAAAAGCTAAGCTGAGAAGCTGAGGCAGCAGTGGAAAGGAAGCCAGATGAATAGAGCTGCTCTGAAGAACCATAAATCAATCTTCACAAACCTCTATGAACCAAAAAATTGTACATGACCCCTGTTAAGCACAGCAACAGTCCAAACCTCACGTGGTACCAACAAAAAACACTGAACTATCCGAACCTATCAAGTGTTTAGCATAAATACTCCTACTCACACTCTCCCTTCCATCACCAGACGTCCGTCAAACAAATTCCTGATGGTACAGACATATCACGCATGTCAAAGGAGATTTCCTTCCTCTTTTAACTTAGCATGAGCATCATGACCAGCTACATGACAGGACATGTTGACCAGTGAGTCAGAAAAGAAATGCCAACACGTTCTAAAAACAATCAACAGCTTGTCTGGCTACAATCCTTCGCCCACATTGTGAATCCCACTGATGAAGCACCAACAGCAATATATAGGTCTAAGCAGGATTGAAAATAGCAAAGCACAGCAGCTTTTAACACCACAGCACAGAAACTCCACGGCCATACTATTAAATCCAGGTACCTCAGCCTCGTAGATCCTTTCCTCTAGGAGGACCAGCCTCAGAAAGCTGAATCAGTTCCTCTGGACACAAGATGTTCATGAGAGAAACATTTTATTACACATCTATGTCTTTTTCAGTCTCAGCTAGATGGAAAACTTCCACAAGCTTAAATACTGCCCTGGTGCATATCAGTGGGACCAGTGATCAGCTTTATATGCAAACCTCTATGTCCATTAATTACAACGGTCATGTGTGTTATTTATACAGGAACTCAGAAATAGCTGTAAGCATGGCAATGGAATGGGGGTGAGCATTCCCTTTAAACATAGACGGCCTCTTTGACTCCCATCCAAGCAACTGTGGGTTAAGGTCCTTGCCCAGGGACCAAACAGTGGCAGCTTGGAAGAGGTGAGGTTTAAAGTCTGAACCTTGTGGCCCATACTTCAGTACCTTATCCACTAGGCTACCACAGTCCACAGACATATCCACATAAAGGTCCAATTTTTCCTTCTGGGGTTGGTCAATGTAACACGAGGTCACCCCTGGTCTGGTGATTCAAAATTCAAAGATTCAAGATTCAAAGCTTTTATTGTCATATGCACAGTAGGAAAGGAAGTAGAAGTCTGGTGATAACCGCAGACCCAGATCCTACCCCAAGAAGAATCGAGACGGAGGAGCTACACACTGAGTGGAAAACACATGGCGAAGTTGGTAGAGCACTGGTTCCCACTTCTGGAACTGTAATACTCCTCATGGTCAATGACAGCAACTCTCAATTATCTCTATTGAGTTCTAGTCTAATAACTAATAACATTATAACACAATAATAGTATGAGATTAGCAATAGTACACAGTATAGTGTAATATAAATATAAATAGTCAAACAGCTGAGTCTCTGGCTATCTTCAAAGGCCGTTTGGAGACACATTTATTCAGCACTTACCCCGACTAACCCCCCTGTCGACTGCCCCCACCCCTCTCCTCCCCCCGTCTGTATGTTTTACTGCTATAAAAAAACAAAGGTTTTACATTGGTTAAGAAATAAGTTGTAACTCGTTTATTGTGTATTCTAACCAGAAAAAATTCAGCTCCCCCGTTTACTTGTATTTGTTCACAAGCCAGTTTTGTCTGGACCTGTTTGGTGGCCATCTGGAGTATTGCAGAAACGGGCTGAAGCGGACAGTCTAATTACATCTAATTACGTCTATGATCAGCTCACTTGGTAGACTTGCAGTCCAGCTGTCTGATCACTGGTACCAAGCAATCTGGCACTTTCAAAGCTCAGGGTTACACTATACAGATTTGGTCTCTTGACTTCTATGATATTTGATTGGTTCTAATAAATCAGGGGTAGGTCCCCAAGTCTCAGTTCTCCTTGAAATGGGGCCTGATCTGTCCAGAAGGGTCTATTCATTAAGAAAAGGGAGTGGCACACCCTAATAAGAAATGACTAATGTGTGTTATGGAACGAATAGAGGACCCAAAGATGCGTGTACGGGTAGTACGCGACGTGGGGGCCGAAAAACGGGAAGAACCAGAAAGGTATAGCAAAAAATAGCAAAAAGCCCTCCAATATATGGAAAGAAAGCTGCTTTGGGACGCGTCTTAAATAGGGCGACGCAGTGTACCTCTGAAGCACCAAGTGGCAAGCGTGAACTCCAATAAGCATTAAGAGTGCGGAAGGAAGGCTGCTTAGGGCAGTGTCCCAAATCAGACGACGCAATGTGTCTCCGACGCGCTAGGGGGCGAGCGGGAGCTCGAGGGCGCGCCAGGCGCGAGTAAGAGCCACTCCGGGGCGCGTCCCAAATCGGGTGGCACAGCCGAGCAGAGTGAAACTCGGGGAGTGCGCGAACGGAGGCTAAGCCCTGGGAAACCCTGAAGAACTAATTTAAAATAAAATACCAATTTACCTCGGGGGTTTCCCCCTTACCCATCGGTCAGCGCTAAATGCCCACGGGATGTCACCAACTGGCCATAATGGCACGCGTAATGGCGGCTGCGGTACGACGGAGCGATCGTGACGGCATGCTGATACTCTTGCTTAAATAATAAGAGCCCCAGGTGAACCTAATCACCTCGTCAGTCACATAAGGGAAAATAAATCGTTTCATCGATCATTCCGTAACGACGACCTGGGACAACGGTGGGGCGAACGGGAAGCCGTGGTGAGTCTCCTAACAATGTGCATGGAAAAGGTTGTTGATTGCTGATTGAGAGTCGCTGTCCAACCACCTGCCCACCAACCCATGTGCTCTTATCTTTGTGTCCTGGAGAGCATGTGAACATGGAATAACGTCCCATCTATCTGCACACCGTTTCCAGGTCGGGTTACTGCTACTACGCTCAATAGGTTCATTCAGTGCCATTCACACCAAAGCCTCAATTTAGACTCCATTCTAGTTCATCCTCACCTCACGCATTATACCTAATGAAAGAAACAGCCTTGATGGCCACACACATTACATTTTTGTTTTACTCCTTGCTGGGTTGCTAAGAGACAAGATCTATGGGCTCGCTCTAGCTATTTTAAAGACTGATCCGAAGAGGAGAAATCCCCACGTTTTAACCTGAGGTCTTCCTGAGCTACAAAGCGCCATACTTTATTCGATTTGCATTGATCTGTTTAGCTTAAACCCCACGGAAACATTTCCTGCACGAAAAACAAATGCCCAAATCCATTTAACGTTGTTATTGACCGTTATCAGAGCCGCTTACAACCGATACAGTCTTATAGGGTACAATCCAAGCACTTGAGATTTAAAAGCCTTGCTCAAGGGCTCAACACTGAAAGCTTGGGCACAGGTGGGATTTCTGAGCCTTAGAACCTATAGCCTATAGAACCTTAGAACAAGTCAGTACCTGTGAAATGTTCACTATGTCCGTCGAGCTAAATGATTGACAGTCGCTATTTTTAGCCTCTAGTATAGTACGTATGGCTTAGGTTTTAATCCGGACGCTTTTTCTCCCTCCCCATTTATCCAGGTTTTGGACCCACATGCCCAGTTGCTGTGGCTTTCTGTAGATCCACAGTAGACGTAATGCTACGCACTGCAGGTCTGCTATGCCGGTGTGTTTTATCTTTGAAGCTTTTCCATTCCCCACGCTCCCAAAGTCAGCCTTAGCCCCACTGCTCGCTCTTATAGGAGCCAATTTGAACGCTTTTGGGCAGTTCTTCGTAAAATTTCATTACCAGCAATTCTCCTGATGTTCTTAGCGCCGCCTCAATATAATTGTGTTACGGGTAGAAGATTTTAAAAATACCCACCGTTTCACCTCAGGGCTCTGCAGGCTCTTGAATAAAAGATAATAATATAGAAGATTCAGCATCAGTTTGACACAATATCAATGTAAAGTAGAAAAGTGGTTTAACACGCTTTCAGCAGAGACTGCTCTTAGCATTTACGATGTTTACAGCGTGGGAAAACAATGTTCGCGTCCCCGTTGGGTTTTGTGTGAGCGAGTTTGGGACAGATATAAAAATCTGTTTGCACATTGCAAACCCTTTGCGTTTAAGAGGTAAATAAACAGGCAACCTGTAGGTGACAGCGTTCAGAATCATTAATCAAATAAAACGGCTTAAATGAATAAAAAAAAAATAATAAAAATAAAAAAAAAGCCTTACCCTTACCTCTTCGGGTTCCGATTTGAGAAAGGCAGAGAGTGAAGACAAGCACCAGTATAAAACATTTGAGGCTCGACTGAAAAAGGGAAAATCAGCTCCACCGAAGCTCATTATGAAGCTAATAAATATGCAGCGTGCTCATGTCAAGATGAAAAGAGAAATCTAAATATTGGAAATGTGAAAGTTGCTCAGAGGATAAGTAAAGAGGATGAGTCGTTTCAAATGATACGAGCTATTAAAGGATATCTATATTATATTCATAGATTAGACCAGGCTGCAAATTGAAAATGGTGTCATTTGTTTCATTATTCATGTCTTTGTACAGTTTACACACACGGTTACATTAAAACACTGCTCATGGGCCAATTTAGAGTCACCAGTTAACCGAATGCCTGCCTTTGGAATGTTGGTGGAAGCCAGAGCACCTGGAGTAAACTCAGGATACGTGGACTTATAAAAACCAGACAGGTGGAGTCCGGGGTCTGGTTCGAACCCGAGGCACAGTAATGCTTTTACATATATTATTTCATTTTCATACATATTTTTGTTATATGGTTATAATTAGATTATAATACAAACCGTTTACGTGCCCTACAATGGGTTGGCGTCCTGTCTAGGGTTGTTCCTGCCCTTGCGCCCAGAGTTGGCGGGTGGGCACCTCCTGGCCCGCTACCCCGTGTGGATTAAGTGAAATATAATGAAGAATTTCTAATTACATTTTCAAATCAGGTTTGTTACTTTAGCTTTTAGGAATTTACATAAAAATCTGCTCGGAAAAAATAAAGGAAATTCCAGTATGGGATATTTCATTTTAAACTATTCCTTCATTTTTGTGAGCAGTATATATGAAATCTATTTCTTTATCTCCCTTTTTAGGCAATTCTAGTCAATGAGTCGATGATTGGAGTCAAATAAACTCTTGATTGGGGTTAAATATCATGATATTCTGTATTACTGAATATTTCCATATATAGTTATGAAAAGCTACACAAAAAGGGGGATATTTTTGAGAGCAGTATATGCCTGGTTACAAGTATTTCAAATATTTTGGTTTCTTATGTGGTTTGGTCTGATCTGTAACTTAATAAAAGAGTCAAGAGTTGAGTTAAAAGGCTTTTAAAGAGATTCTTTGACCTTTTTACTTAGTAGCACATTCTTTTATATATCTAGTTGGGTAAATATACTTTAAGCCATATTTCAACTCTCAATTAAGTATTTTTGATTTTACTTTTACTTAAGTAAACCACTTGGTGTAGTCCCTGCCAGTTGATTTTGGATATAGGTGTTGTAAGAAAGTTCTTACATTTGCAGAGTTGAGCAGACGCCCTTATCCAGAGTGACTATATACAGTGTCACAACATAAACAAAAATCATGTGTTGTGTCTTGCTCGAGGGGCCAACAGTATCAGCTTGGAAGGGCTGGGATTTGAACCCTGGGAATCCTGGCCAATAGTTCTTGGACGTACAATTAGCATTTGCCATGCATATACACTTCATGTCAAGATCTTACGATTTGCATATTTCCACATCACCACAGGCTTTTAGGGGGAGGGCTGAGGACGTACAGACCTCACTCCCACTATCTTCACTCTGCCAGACAGGCTTCCAGTGGCACGCCAGGCTCATGATGACCTTCATCTAGCCAAAGCTGCAGGGTTCTGCCACCTGGACGCAGCTGCAGATCTGAGTCCAGACTTTACTCCCCTAGTGATCGTGCCCTCCAAGGGTTTACCCACAACACAGGGACACTTGTTAGTCAAAATACCTCCAAGGTTACACCCCAGCCTCACGCTTGTCTATGTCCTTGATGGAATTGATTTAGGCTTCCAGACTAAGTCGGCTAAAGTTCCTGTGAAAGGGATTATTTTAGAGCTGGCAACCTCAGCGACTGGCTGAGTCTCGGTTGTGATAATCCAAATAATATCAGTAATCAATAACAAATTCCACTTTCTGATTCAGCTTTCTCTTTTTAGGAGGCCTTTTGTTCCGAACTTGGCAGAATAGCGTCGAAGACGGGCTTTCACTGTGCCCACCTGCAAATAGTATAAAAATGTAAAAAGTGGGTTAATTAAACAAACACAGCTTATCACGTAACTGAGAAATTGCTCGGCTTGAATGCCTCCCTCACTTTCTATTCAGATGTTAACTAGATGCTCATCAGCGTCATTCATTCAGGGAAGCGAAGCCACGTGTTAAACATGATCGAATTTCATGCAATTTAGGACGTAATTCACCCTTTGTTTGAGATATTGCGTGTGTTTTCTGAGGACAGCATGCTGCCTTCTCCCACACAAAGTGTCTTTATTTCTTTGTCAGACTTTCCGTTCTGCGTTTGACTGCAGCTTTGAGGGATCTTAACTGAAAAATGGAGTAAGAACATTCTAACATCCAAAAACTTTAAACTCTCCTGCTTAAAAACTAAAATCTGATCCAAGTATAAGATTCTTTAAACACCCCGGTTTACCATGTTAGTATTATGATTTGTGTTGTAGGACCCAAGGATGCGGGAAAGAAGGAACCCCACGACGTATAATAAGAATGGGGAAGTAACTAAAAAGGCAGAGCAAAAGATTGCCAGAGGGCGAGCGTGAGCTCGAGGCGTGCAAAGAAGCCGGAACGGGGCACGTCTCAAATCGAGTCGTGCAGCCAACCGGAGTGAGGCTCGGTTACCAGCTGACATAGGACAGGGAAAAGAAACCATAATTCTGTCCCTGAATCGCTAAATACCTCAGGGGTTTCCCCCGTAAGCGTCTGTCGGCTCTATAAGCCCCAGGACGTTACCGACTGAACGTAAATACCCAATAACAAATCGCATTGCGAGTGAAAGACTGAGCGCACTGTGTATGCGTGTGATGGACCGTACGTTCTTTGACGACGTAGCACCGGACAACGCTCGGGTTCGTACTTTTATAGTAGAACCGGCGTCACCGGACGCTCTGTAACAGCTGCTGAGGCGCGCCGCATCTAAGATATGCCTCATAAAAGTTAGTTGTCTGAAATCTTGATTCTGTTATCACTATACAATTTTTGGTGTGGATTTGGAAAGACTGACCTGCTGAAAGATTTAATTAGAGCCTCACAGGTATACAGTACTGTGCAAAAGTCTTAGACCACCATTACATTTTCAGTATAATATTTCAGTATAATTGTATAATGTATTCCCATTTCAGCTCGTACTATATTTACTAAGATTTTTTTCCTGAGCAAGCGATATACACACCTGCTAGGAAGTCGGCAGTGCGTGACGTAGGGAGTCACTCGTCGGGAGCGATGAACATTGGGAAATGTATTAATGAAACGCTGTGGTAAGCCAATAACAGTATTTATTTTACACTTTGACTACATTATGCAACCCATGTCACAATATATTCGATATACTCTGCATGTGTCCATGCAGAGATAGTTAAGAAAGCCTGTCCTGTACATAGCAGGATATTAGATTCGTTCATTTGCTCTGAGAGTCGGATCAAACCATTCCTAATGACCTCTTTAATTAATTGGATATTCCTCTTGCACTTTCCAAGAAAGCTCAGAAATGTGCTCGGCACATTTTTTACTTCCTGGGGCAGAAAATTAAAAACTCAATGGGGCACACAAACATCCTTTGGACCGACATCCGCACTCATCTCAATTTGAGGAGCAAATGACTTTACACAAAACTGTCCTCTATATAGGATTCATTCACTGTTCTTTAGAAGTTACAGGCAGAAACATGACATCCATGGTGCTATAACGAATTGTCAGGTAAGCGCAGAAGGTGAAAAAGACTTACTAATGACATCTCAAATGACTTACTCATGACATAATTATACCTTATGAGCTTTTAAATCCTTTTTATCTCCATATACTCACTTGGTAAGGAGAACTGTACAACTGAACAGAGGCTCCAGTTACCCTGTTGCACTGCCTCTAGCATGGATACAAAATAAGATGCGGTTGCAGGTTCAATACGGTCTCCTGCGGCTTATTTGACCACAGCTGTTGCAGCTGGATGTGTAGGTCCTCCACACTCGTAGCTTGCCAAAGTGTCCCAGCTGGTCCCAAAAATTCTCAAGAAATCTGGCAACCGAGCAGGCCAAGGAAGCGTTTCAATATGCCGGAGAAATTTTAGGAAGCCCTTGCTGTGTGTGGGCGAGCGTTATCCTGCTGAAAAATACAATTTGGAAGCCCTGCCATGAGAGTCAACAGGTATGGCCACGGGATGTCCTGCACCCCAGGAAAAAATGTACTGTGAGATGGTAATTTGGCCACTTCAAATTCCACAGTGCATTTTTCCTGGAACATTTCGCTGAGTTGTTAGTGTCCCTCGTATCACTCCTAGGGATGACCGATGTTTATCGGGGGCTCCTCAGATCATCAGAACAGCAGTTGACGCAGTGTGTTGCTCCACAGCGATGGCAGGATTGAAACTCTCACCTCGAAGGCCTCCACACTCGAACCAGACCGTCATCGGATCTCAAACAGAACATGGATTTGGACAATTCTTTGTGGATGCATTGTATCTGAAGGCCTTTTGTCGACTGTATGCCATGTCCAATACTAGGCCAAGGTCATGGTGTGTGAAGACTTTAGAGCAAGTCTTTTCTTTTCTTTATTCATCAGGTGAGCTACTAAGGTCAACCCGGATGTACTCTCAGGAGCTTTCACATCACTCACGCTCTCCAGTTTATTACTTTGGATGATGCAACAAAGAGCAACCAGTCCTGTTATTACACAAAGAAGAGGAACCCCACTCGTCGGGAATAGTTTCAGCCTCAAGCAGGGCAAAAGCTGTTCTTCTGTAGGTTTGGTGCTAATATAAATGGTAGTCGTTTAAAGGCAGGTTGACAAACCATCTGACAAGCTAGCACTGACTGGCTGCATTAATACGTCCATTAGTCTGTGTTAATCCTTGATACAGATGATTTGTCATCGTTAAAGCTGCCAGTCAGTCCACAAATTGAAATCATTTGCTCACTTTGTATTTTTGGGTTCGATTAAGTCACAGACAGACAGGAGTCACATATCATTAGAATCGAACTTTAAAGAAATCACGCTCATGAAGGTCACACAAAACACGTTAACGATTTGAACTTAATAACACTCTGGTGCGAGTCTCTCAGCAGTCACTTTCTAGCCAACTTGTCATACTGGGGCAGACAGATTTTACAGGGGCACAGCTGTACCCCTCTGCTCACCAATCAGTCCTAGGGGAATAACGATGCCCAAGCACTAAATAGATTAAGTGATCCTAGATTGGGCGTTGTCAAAACTCCATGGTTGATAAATGAAGAAGAAATGAAACACTTAAAAGTTTGATAGGTTATACAGTTATAAGTGGCCAAATCATTTGTAATACCTTGTCTGCAGTAAAGCTGACTTTATTAAAATCTTTATTAAAATCTGTTATTCTGTGCAAAAAAAAACAAACGAAAGAAAACGGGTCACCACTCAAGCTGTTGGAAAGATGCTGGGGCATTATGGGAAACGTAGTGTCAGTAGTGACCTAGTGGGACGTGTCCTGCAACTTCTACTTTTACCGCTGTGATTTTCAAGGGGCACAGAAACTTTTTCTGGGGTCTGATGACCCCCCCTGAAGCAGCATGAGGGAGGGGGAGACTGGATGGGCAGGACCATTTCCGGGGTGAGAGAGACCCCTTCCCAGACCCGAGAATGGATTGGTCAACTCAAAATCCAAAATATATATTTACTATTTTGACCCTCTGCCTTCTATCTGTACTCCCAACATGATACTCGCCCAAAATTTTGCTGCTTGAATCATATAAATAAAACTACTGGGAAAATATTGACTCCACATAATCTTACTTGCAAGCAGATCTGACAACACATAGCCGTTCTGATTCTGATCATTTTCTCAAACACAAACAACTCTCAATTAGCTAAACAGAAAGCCTTGCATGCTGTTAGAAAAATACGCTTATAAACAGAGCCCAGGCTCCGTCCCGATCGAGGCAGGGACTCCACGGGACCTCTGAAGGTATCCTGTGGTGTCTGGCACCAAATAATTGACAGCAGATCCTTTAAGTAGAAGAAGAGCTGCCACGGATCCAACGTGTTTGTCCTGCACATAACACAGATGGTGGAACAGACAGAGATCGGGGGGGATTTGGACACCAGGGCAACACCTTGAAGTTTCTTAGAAGGCCTGAACAATTGACGAATTCGTTACTTCTTTAGACTGCCGCCTAGGACGCTCTTTGCGTAGCGAACACCCTACATAGGAAGAAAGCAGCTCGCTAGATAGGGCCCTCACTAGGTACTGAGGTGACAAATTATCCGACAAATTCAGTTCTTCTCACACGAGTGTTCCTAAACCTACACTACGCGTTCCATTAAGAAAAATGCAGAGATTGTGAACAAAGTTCTCGTGCTGCAGGGCCCTGAAAAGATCACATAGAGCCCCATTACTTGACAATGCACCCAAAGTGACACTTATCCTCCAACAAGAAGTTCAATTCACTCAAAAGCAGAAGAGATGAAAGCTCTCAAAGGCTCAGCAGTCGTTTTTGCCAGACCGCTGGAAAAGGCAAAAGCCAATGATGAGGGTTCTTTTAGTGTTAAGTCACCTGCCATGAGAAAATGGATGGAAACATGAGGAATCGGTCAAAGACTTTAAAAGCAAATTACGAAATCCAAAACAGCTGGAAGTAAATTCTAGCACTGTTGTCGGAAGACTTATTCCCGGTCAACATCCATTTCGCTCAGTGTCCTGTTTCACAGACGTTAAATACCCGTATTTCGGTAAAACCACTGAATTATTTCTTAAGAGTATGAATTCAAGTTAGATGTAAGTTAGTAACCCTGGTTTTACAGCTATGCTCTTGCTTCTGGATTCTACACTTTAAAAAAGAACCAAAAATAGCTTTACAGAAAAGCTTTGCCGCTTGTAGGACCCACGGTAATGTTCTGCTCTGCACACAAGAGAAAAAAGAAGGACAAAAGCCAGACAGGGGATTAATAAGGGTATTTAAATTCCCTGCAGGTGGCATTACTAATTACCCTGAGCCTAGCTCTTTGCATTTGCTCCCTCCGATAACAGCCCAATGCCATACAGATCCGGTTACTGATTAAATTACCGTTCCTTTTATACATTCATTCATTCATTCATTCATTATCTTCCAATAAGCCACACGGCGTCGGAGGCCAGCCAGTGCCCACCCGGCAACTCTGGGCGCAAGGGCAGGAACAACCCTAGACGGGACGCCAATCCATCGTAGGGCACATACACACACACACACACACATGTTCACACACTAAGGGCTGGCAACTTTAGAGACACCAATTAACCTAACACGCATGTCTTTGGTTTGTGGGAGAAAACGGGAGTACCCGGAGTAAACCCACGCAGACAAGGGGAGGACATGCAGACTCCACACAGAAATGACCCAGGTCGCTCCACCCTGGGATCGAACCCTGGACCTTCTTACTATGAGGCACCGTGCTGCCCCGTTCCTTATACCATTAACAGTAAAGTTTAGAATTCCTGTGAGTTATATTTCCTGCTTTTATTAGTTACTTTTAAATTGTTATGAATGGATCACAGATCATTAAATAATGCCCAGAAATAGGGGCACATGGTATTGATCAATTATGGACACAAATGTAATGTCTTAAAAGCATTAATATAGGGTGGCACGGTGGCTCAGCGGTCAGCTGGCATCTCCGAAGTGCCCCAGTGTGATAATGTAATATACTGCTACAATATAAGGGCGGTTAAACCATTCACAATCACCCAGCAACAACCTGAACTGCGTTAAGCAAGTCTGGGAAGAGGGATTGTTTTCTGATTGAACCCCCTCTCGTATGCAGTTCCTTACTGCTTTTTCATCTTGAGCTCCACTGCTTTTGCTGCTCAGACTTCACGGCTGAACAGTACAGCACGTACCATGCTGCTCTGGACTTAATGGACACACCTATTCCATCTCCCCCAAAAGCACCAGCCATGCTGTGCATGTGCAGGACGCCGATGTGCCCAGGCATACATTGTACCCATTGCTGCTGTTACCATGAAACACCCAAAACTAGATAAATAAAGACCGGTTCGATATCTTTGGACCAACAGAAGGCTGTGTGTACACGAACAGAGACTCAAGAAGCTCCTGGTTTGCCCCAGAGCCCAAAGCGTAGAGAATGTATTACGTTATCTCGATAGACCGCCCATGGAGGTTGTGTCCCTCTTTGAGTCTTGGTCAGCCCAAGGTTATAACATTTAGAGAGTTTTTCTGTGTCGCTGCTCAGTTAAGGCTTTGAGATAGTACTCCATTCTAAAAAGTGTTCCATAAATAAACTAGATTTGAAATGACCAACATGTTTGAGGGTACAGTAATCTTGCAATTAGTAAGAATTAAGGTAATTGCTCATTAACGCTGGTATTACATGCAGAATTTGGCCTGGGGATAAGTTGCACAAGACAGGTGTGAAATTTAAACTTTGCTTCCTTCATGGGTTTTTCTAAATGATCATAAATTAACTTCTGCTAAGATGCTCGCTTAGCAGAAATCTGATTCCAAAACGCTCAAGGGGTCATAAAAGGAAGTGAAATGAAACCATAGCTGAGATTTACCCTTATACTGGGTATAATTCCCATCATTACTGCTAAAATGAAAACATGAGCTGCTGTAGCGGTAGTTATTAAGGAAACTTGTCATTTTGCCGATTTCAGTGTCCACCTTTGCTTTGTTTTTGAACTGCAAATGGCACTTTCGTTCCAGTAATGATCATAAACATGCTCCATCATTCACAGTTTATATCCTGCCATTTACTTTCTCCGGAGACTTACAATCCTTTAATCTTACTCTTTGTATAAATCCATATCCCTGCATTATGTATATAACCAGTAGAGACTTATGGACATATGATATCCACTCCACTCACTGTTGGCAAGCCTATAGTTTGTGGACACCCAAAAATGACATCCAAACCATTATATTAGTATTTTGGGACACGACTGTTAGGTCGGTTTATGATGTTGGACAATAAGCACTGGCTCGCTTTTGCTATTCCAGTGCATATTCATAAGCTATCTGATGGAGTTGAGGTTAAGATTCTGAGCAAGTCAGCCAAGTTCTCAATCAAAGTTGACAAACCAAGTCAATGGCCTTTGTTTGAGGTCGGAAAGTTCATGAACTGACTTGTTGTATATAACCTATAAACGGGTCATATTGGGAGTCACTGGGGTATCAGTACAAACCATTCTTCTAAACCTGTTTGTCTACGTAGAATCCAGAAATGTAAACTTTGTATTGTGAGTAGTGATAAAATAGCAGAGCTCAATTTGAAGGGGTGTCCACAAACTTTGTTCTGTATCTTGCCTGCATTACATGCATCACAAGTTATCATTTGCTGTAAAAACCCTTTCGCTGTACAGTATCTGAATGTTTAAAAAAATAAAGGCACACCCGCTTTTAGAGCAGTTTGATTATTCATGCAACTTATAGAAAACCTTTTCTAGAATATCCGTTTCATTAATGGTTGTGGTTTGGTGCTGAAGAGATTAGGAATGTAAATAAATCGTAAGGAGCAGAGAATAATGGCTCTTCTTTATGCATTTAATTCCTAATGGCCTCAGGTCTGTACTGTCTGACGTTCCTATGGGGCTCTCCTAATGGATTTGCTATCAGTTTACAACATTTGGGATGAACCTACGTGTGGTATGGAAACGTACCTATTTGGGAGAACCAGTTTTATGATTTTTGTAGGTCAGGCGGGACACCATGACATGATCAAACGCAGGTTTAAAGTCAAATAATAATAACTGAAAATTTGTAAGGTGATACACAATAGAGAACCATCGTCAGTGTAACTTTCAGTGGTCAGGACTTTGATTAACTACAATAGAAATCCAACATCATGCCCAGCTTCATCGTTGTGAAATATCACCTAATAGCAAAGTTGAGATTTGAAGCTTATTTACCACTATTCTGGTCTAGACTGCATAAAAACATGGCCAAGATTTAGACCGTTTTTAAGATCAATGATCGTCTGACATGGCGCACTTGAAACGCTTTTCTGCACCAAATGGGGTCCCATGTATAATGCAAAACCTTGTCCAAATCTTTCCTATAATCCAAACTGAAAGTTGTTTTTGTGCATAGTGGCAGTCGAAGCGGCTTTTACAAGACTCAAATCTGACATGCCATCACATCTAAAGACAAGTCAAAGAGCTTTTTTAGCCACACACTTTTTCATTTTTGCAAAGACTAAGGATCTTGGACGGTCACTATTTGCGAGAGTTCAGCTTGAGATTCCTTTTGAGATTATTTCCCATCGCTCTGTTTTAGGTTCGTTCTCACCCCTCATTATTTATCCACTCTATCGTTATGTAAATGAGAAGCCACATCAAAGAGACAGTTTTGGCCATTCCACAGCTCCACGGCTGTCAAACAGAACCTTGTTTCCCCAGAGTCTCGTTTCTCTACCCTGTTCTCGCTTTGCTGCTTCACATCGCTATTTGTCTGAGCCTAGACTTATGACACTAATAGAGACGCTTGATTTTAACGGAACGTCAAGACCAGAAAAAGACTGACTTTTGTCCGGGAGCTATCCTGATCACGGAATACCAACCGACACATCAATAAGATACAGTAATATGTAAATCGAAAATGCATAATGTGGAGGCCCTGCAATAGATCAGTAACCCTGTTTAGGATTGGATTGGAACATTCCCGCCCTGTGCAGCTGGATATCCTGCCACCCTGAATTGGACCCTGAAGAGGAACATAATAAATGAGAACCAACCCGTACCTTCACCTATAATAAGCTGCAGTAGAAAGTGGACCATTAGACTGGTCTTGTGGGGAAACATGAGAAAAATGGAACCACATACGTGGTCTCTGGATTGTCACTGGGAGTCTAGACATTTTTGTTCCCTTTTTATATTTATATCTATATTTGGCGATCGGGTGACGTAAGCCATCAAAACATGGAGAACTTTCAAAGGGGTAACATTCTACTGTCTAAGGTTTGACATGTACCTATATAGATATACAGACGTCTTAAAAAGTAAAGGATGAATTGGTTTTGAGGCTAGCCATATAAATAAATAAGCAGGACAGTATTCCACAGGGAGCATCTGAGACTAGAAGCACTATTTTCAAGCCCTGACACAAATCTGCGACCCTGCGGGACTACGCCGGCGGATGAGAAATCAAAAGTGCAATCAAGCAAAGGAAAACAAGGGGGCCTGTAGTCTACGTCCCAGTCCACATCCCCCGTTATTTGCATTGGAAATGCAAATAGGAAAAGAGAATAAAGAAAAAACAGATCTGCAACTGGAGGCTTCTTAGTCAGAGATAAGAGCAGGTCCTTAGAACCCTGAGCCTGCAGGTCATCTGGGTCATGGTGCATGTTTGATACAGGTATCCTGCATCGTTTATTATTTATAACAATGGCTTATTTATTTTGTTCTGGTATATGATAACCCCTAGCCTAGTGGTTAAGGTACTGGACTATGGACCAGAAGGTCTAGGGTTCAAATGCCACAGTTGGGTCCCTGAGCAAGGCCCTTAACCCACAATTGCTTGGATTGTAAAACTGTATTAATTGTAAGTCGCTCTGGATAAAGGCGTCTGCTAAATGATGTAAATATAAATACAGAATTCTGTTTATTAGAGTCATGGTATTACTTGTTAGTTTTGTGTTATATATTGTAATCGTGTTATATGTTGTGTAATTTGTGCACTGCCAACACTTAAGCCCGGTTCTCAGAATGAGGGGCATTAATAGAGTTATAAAGTTTGAGGAAATTGGGGGCCCACACACATCTGTGCGACCCACAGGGAGGACATTTTTTTCTGACATTTTTTTACTTCAATACTTTTTTTTTATACAGTCTGGCACCTTAGGCCGATCCAAAAGTACATTTCTTATTCATAGAAAATGCTTAGCATTACACATGTAGGTCTGTTTTTTTCCCCTTCACGTTCTGCCACTGAATATACAAACGTGTCGTCACTTTTAAGAGAACGATGGGACAAGGGTCCCCGGAGTCCTGTTTTCTATTTTTTGTAACTTAATACAAGGCAGAATGTTAGGATGATCGTGGCAGCGCGTTGCGATCACAGCACCCTTGGAACAGTTGTGGCATGAATTTATAGACAAGCACCACACACACGTTTTGTATTCGTAGCAAGACGCTACAACGTTCACTAGGACGTTCAGTAAAGCAAATGGACCATAAATCACCCCTAACCAACACTACCTCACAGAAAAACAGCACTTTACACACCTACACATACCTACACATATACAGTCGAATCCGGTTAATGGGACCATATCGGGATGTGAGCGTTTCGGTCCTAATAACCGGCTGGTCTGATTAAACGAACATGCCCTATGTTACAAGACGGGACGTGCTATGTAACA
>JAUZSV010424978.1:0-10563 GCA_034780495.1 Parotocinclus cesarpintoi
ACTCGGAGGCACATCGTCTCCTAACATCCAACCGATGGAGGGAGTAACTACACTCTGGTGGGACTGGTTTCTGTTGATGGAAACCAGCAGAGTGACGCCGAGCCAGAAGAACATCCAAGTGTGTGGTTGCGGAACTGGCACTGGTACATCAGCTCTGAAAGAAAAGAGAAAATGTAGTTACTTATGGGTTAGGAGTACAAAGTCTATTATTTATTACTGGTGCCTTGTGCAGCATGAAAACTCTGTTATAATGTGTGGGTGCCTTGTGTTTTTGTTAAATGTAAACTTGCTATGATTACTTTCTGTTTCAGGTCTCATTTGTGTCCTTGTTGTTGACTCTGGGTATCATCATTATAGTCATCGTAAGAGCCACAACGCTGGAACAGCAAATGTAATTTGATATTGTCACTCTGCACACACACACACACATGCACACACACACACACACCAGTACATGTATATAATATGTACATTAATTTTTTATTAAAAAGTCAGTTGAAATTGTCCATGGTGGAAACCTTTAATCGAATTCCAAACAAGTCTGTTATTTTAGTCATTTGTTTGTTGGTTTTAACAGTCCTCCGTCTCAGGGAGCATGGGTGTTTGCACGGTGGAATGCGATACAAGCTGTTGGTGTTATGTCTTTCGGTGAGGTAGCTCTGAACTAGCATCTAAAGATGTGTGATTATGCTGTGTATCTAACAAACTGTTAGTGGAGTTCTCTTTACACCATGCTAATAGGTTACATATGAAATGTTTGTGTGTTTTCTAGCTTTTATCTGCCACCATAACAGCTTCATTATTTACAAGTCGCTCAAGAAGCCCACGTTGAGGAACTGGTCACAAATAACACACGTGTCTGTGGGTTCAGCTGCATTGATCAGTGCATTGTTTGCTGTTACAGGCTATGCCACTTTTACCGGATACTCACAAGGTAAATGTATTGTATAAACTTTACTGTGTACTATCATGCAGGGGCACCCCTGCTCAGGTAAGATCAGGCATTGGCCAAGGTCTTGCAACAAATTTGGCCTTGCCAGTGGTGGGATACAAACCATGGAGGCTCCATATTTAAAGCCAGTTGTGCACTAACTTTGGCACTCAGAGCTGGAAAGCGGTCTCTCGCTTAAGGACAAGGTCATGTTGTTCTTGGTTTCTGATGCTACAGTCATATGGTCCTGGGGCCGGCTTCGCGAAAGCTTTTTTAAAATAAACTTTTAAAGGTTCTTAGGACAAAATATGAGAGGTGAGATTAATCTTAAATGCAATTCTCAACTAGAAATTCTCAAATAAGTTTTCAAATATTAGGTCTCAGCCATTTTACCTCAACCACCTTCTGAGTTTTAAAGGACCAATGGAAAAACCTGGCCATCTGGGAGAGGTACAAGTTCTTAATGCTGCACTTCCCTGGGTAATATCCTGCCTCTGGCAAGGTGATGATTGTTCACTCAATGAGTGTTCATTGTACCACCTGCACAGGGGACTTCCATCTGCTCTGCAGTTGTAGAGATCCTTTGATCTCAGAGGCTAGGTCTCGTAAGCTTGGTGTAAGCAGACCAGGGGTGCCCTCACATTATATGTATACAGAGACTGACAGGAAGTACTGTGTTTCTCTTAAAATAATTGTTTATTGTGCATCTAGGAAATATAGCATTACGTTATTTTATTGTAATAATTTATTATTATATTTCTTTATTCTGTTATCGTAGGTGATATTTTTGAGAACTACTGCAAAAATGATAACTTGGCCACTTTTGGGAGATTCTGTTATGGACTCAGTATCATCACAACTTTCCCTTTGGAGTGCTTTGTGACAAGAGAGGTATGACACAATAGTTTCATGTTTTTTAAACCAAGCACCTGTTACTAATAATAAAGAGCAAAAAAACAATTGCTAGGGGTGTAACAATACTTCCCAATCAATTCGATTCACTATACTAAATTCATAATTAAATATTTTTAATCCTTTTAATTTTGGAAGTGTAATCAACAATGTAAACACATTTTCTTGAATACATTTTTGAGAAACCTAAGCTTTTGGTCTCTACAATTACTATAAATTGAAGTTTAAAATTGTAAACAGAATGTTCCATACTAGCTTTACCGCACATTAAACAAGTAAATTCCATTTTTTATTTCTAAAAAATATCAGATAAAAAAACACATATTTTTATTATGCTTAGTGTGTCTGGGGACATGACATTTTATATTGTGATGCATTGTTACACCATAAACAGCTACAGGGTGTGAAGCCTATCCTGGAATTCACAGAGCACAGGACGTAACAGGACAGCATGTAATCTAAATGGGGCACCAGTATATTATGGAACTAGGTATGGTAGCTGTAGCAGAACTAGGGAATGATTCCTCCACTTGCCCCCTGCCTCAGACGTGGCCATGAGTAACTCATGACCACACTGGACGTGAATTGAATACTACTCTGTGCAAGTTTCTGAAAGCATGGCATCCAGAAGAGTTTGGAAGCTTCCCTACCCTAAGATATCTGATTAAACCTTAGATATCAAAAGTGCTGTCTTCAGAGCTCAGCCTGGGTTTTGTTCAGTGTTTAATATATTGTATTTCAGTACATTAAACATAGGTATAGTAATTTAAATAAGCTGTATTCCTTAATGTTTTGGACACCGTTCATAAACATGGCAATTAGTGTGGAGTTTGTCCCCCTTCGCTGCTACAACAACTGACTGATGTCGGACAGTTAGCCCAGGTTCACAGCTGGAAGCTGTGTGATGGAGTTACAATCAGGGCTCTTTGTTGTGTTTCAGGACAGAATCAGAATCAGATATGAAAACAATACTCTATTTTGGTGAATCCTTAATAAAAGCTCAATCCATTATCATTATATGTCTTGTTTGTGTTGGGTGGTATGATGGCCTCTAGAGATCCCCGTTTCAATCCTGACCTTGGGCTCCTCTTGTATGGAGTTTGAATTTTCCTCCTTGTGTCCTTGTGGGTTTACTCCAGGCACTCTGGTTTCCTCACATTCCAAACGCATTGTTAACCGGTTGCTATAAATTGGCTTTAAGCTGTATGTATGTCTGCAACATTGGTCAGATCTGGGGAAGGAGGGTCTCTACTACTCCACTACTATGTACAGTTGAATCCGGTTAATTTTGAATCCGGATATTAAACCATCCCACCGATGGCTCTGTAATGGCGACCGGCGAGGACGGCTGAACGCACCGGGGGAAGGTAGGAACCCTAACATCAACGTTTGAAGATCCAGTGTGATCTGACCTTCTTTTTTGTAGTAAATGGAAATGTTAGGCAAAGACCTGTAGGTGGCAGTAGAGGGCTGGGGAGAAACTCAGGAGCGTTGTAGTGATGCCAGAGAGAAAGAGTTTCTTTAGTAACCACGGATATTACATATTTCTTATTTGCCCTCAAGTTCTTTGGTCCAATTAAGAGGAATTTTGGTCCAAATAAGCTAATAACATTAGACGTATATAATAGGATTTGTTTCTGTACTTTAGGATTTGGTCCGAATATGCGGCTGGTCCCATTAACCGGTGGTCCAATTAACTGGAATCGACTGTACTTGTAAATAAGAGTGCAATATATTAATATGTTTACATGGGACACGTACAACTGTATTGTTCTAAAATTATTTGCTTTTGCTCTATGTTGATGAGCTGCTACCATGTCGAATTTCTTGATTTAGTTGCCAACACATTACCCTCATCATTTAGTTGTTGTGTTCTATTTTCTGTCCTTCAGGTGGTGTCAAATGTCTTTTTCAAAGGGCAACTTAGCAACGCAGCCCACATCATCATTTCCTTGGTGATAATAGTAGTGGTTACAGCAATCTCTCTTACTTATGACTGTCTGGGTGTTGTGCTGGAGCTGAGTGTAAGTTATTGTATTGTACAATTTCTGAACCTGTTTTATTTAAACATTTCTTTATAGCTGTATTTTTATCTGTACCTGTTGTTAATTCATTCCAGAAGTGCTGAAAATGCAGACTCACAGATAATCCACATTGTATAAGGCATCATATGCATTAATGGAGCTGTAGTTTATACATTGCTCCCAAAAATGAGGGGATATTTTAAATGAACATGAAGCAATTAAAAAAGAAGCATCTGATTTTATGTCACTAAACAAGCTCATCAGAAAAGCACATTACAATTCAAAGAAAGTTATTTTGAATAAGCAATGATGGTGATTGAGTATTAAGTGATACATTTATAGGGTGAACAGAAACCAAATGGATGTTAAACTGGATGAGAGTGCCCCCACATTGACTGTTCAGTAGGGTGTATGGTCACCCAAGAGTGTTAAAAACACACTGACAGTGATCAGACACATGAGATTAGACATGTAAATACCACTCTAATTATCTCTATTATCTCTTTTTTATTAACCATTACGTTTCTCTGTGGTTCCCTTTTTGGTTGGCTGTTATCACTGACCTTAAGGCCCATGGTGTCTTATTATGAACATAATAATAATAATAATAAAACACCTAGGGACAGATTTTAGCAGAGATATTGTGAGACCACCCGATGTTTCAGCTGGAAAGGGCA
This sequence comes from Parotocinclus cesarpintoi, assembly GCA_034780495.1. Taxonomy (NCBI): domain Eukaryota; kingdom Metazoa; phylum Chordata; class Actinopteri; order Siluriformes; family Loricariidae; genus Parotocinclus; species Parotocinclus cesarpintoi. The sequence goes on from JAUZSV010424978.1 coordinate 4,545, forward strand.
TGCAAGAAGGGCATGTCTCAAATTATAGAAGTATAAGCAGGTGTGTCGAGTGATGAACAAAAGATGATGTGTATGATGAGTACCAAGACAAACGTTTCTTGTCAAAATGCACTAAGAGCCAAATTTAAGTACCTGCAAGGTGGTCCAGTACCGAGGTCTGACTGTACATCTTATTGCCTTTTGAATGAAAGAAAACTAGTATGAGCAAACAATTGTGACACCTGATGACAGAATTAAGAATCAAAATCTTAAAAAACGTGGTAGCCTTCAATTTACTTGTTTTCATGCATTTCAAATTATATTAAAGATGAATTACTGTATTTTACTGTACAGTACTGTATGTAAAAGTACATTTCATACTTGCGCTATGTGCAAACTATCTAAACTACTATATGTAGTATATATATATACTATTCAAAGACATTTTGACAGTGATGTATGTATAGTTACTAGCATTATGTCTGTGTGACGCTGTTTATCTCAGTGTATTTATAACAGTGTATATTGGTATCTTCCAGGGTATTGTGAGTGCCACGCCTTTGATCTTCATCATCCCCTCTGCTTGCTATTTGAAGCTTTCCAGTGGGTGCTGGTTTCAGAAGAAAAATCTTATCCCGATTCTTATTCTCCTGTCTGGGTTTTCTATCATGATCATAGGCTTGACTATGACATCACTGTTTCCTCAGGACTGTACACACGGAGTCGAGATGTTCTACTGCACAGACATGAACTCCTCTGATACCCTAACCACTACTTTGCGCAGTAGTGTGTTACAGACCACAAATACTACTCCGAATGATAACATTTTGTAACTCCAAATGATATTGCTTTGTGTATCCTCTGACAAAATGACCAGGCTTTCACTCTTTAAAGACGATTTGTTTTCCTTCATTGCAATATACATTTAGCATCTGCTTAAACAAGGTGTTGGAGACACTCCTTAGAGATGTTAGTCCATGTTGACATGATACTGTCGTGTAATTGCTGTTATTTTCCGCTGCATATTGGGTAATCCTTTAAAGCTAGGAAGAAGTTTGAATTTAAAGCCTATTTTGTATTTGAGTGCCAAGACTTCTCAGGTGACGCGACATACATGTGGTGCCTGGGAACCAACCAGTGGACATTACCTAGCTGGAGCCACAATGGTTCGTATCCCCCCACTTTTGTGGTGAGGTATGTGTTGTGTGTATTATGTGGTTTCCTGACATGGACTTATCAGTGGTTCTTGTCCCAGCACTGGAACACCAATCAGCAATTAAAACCACCTGCTGCCTAATATTGTGTAGGTGCCCCTAATATCACCTAAGCTCAGACTCTTTGAGGCATTGTCTCCACAAACCCCCAGAAGGTGTCTTGTGGCACCAAGGCATTAACAGACGATCCTTTAAATCCTCTATGGATCTGACTTGTTTGTCCATCAAATCCCATACATGTTCAATTGAGATCTGGCAAATTTGAAGGTCTGGTCAACACTTATTTTAATGTTCCTCAAACCATTCATGAGCAATTTTAAAGTGTGTGATCCTGCTAAAAGAATCGCTAGTGTTGCCATTTGCAACAATGGTTAGATCGGCAGTAAGTGTAAAAGTAAAATAACATCCACATAGAAGCCAGGACCAGAGGTTTCCCAGGAGAACGTTTATGTTTAGATGGCTTCACAGACTTCAGTTTCAGTTTCAGTAGATCAGCAGTTATCGTACCTTGACTGAAAACAGACCAGCATGATGCTGGACTTGGTGGTGACCAGCGTTTGTTGTGTTTTGAACATGTTTTTGTTGGTGATGCTGGTGACCAGCACATGCTGGTCTTAATGGGGGATGCTGGTGACCAGCACATGTTGGTCTTTGCTGGTTTTTGATGGTTGTCACCAATGCATGCTGGTCTTTCCTGAGTATGCTGATGACTAGCACATGCTGCTTGAACAACGAAACCAGCAAGATCATACTGGGCATCTAGCTTTGCCGTCAAGGTTATGCTGGTAAACCAGCAAAACCAGCACCACACCAGCTTAAACCAGCATGTATTTGATGCTGGTCAACGCCTGTTTTTTTCAGCAGGGACCAGTTACCATGCCACCATCGTCTTCTAAGTTTTCCTTATTCTGTTGTTTAATAGGAATATTAACTAAAGCTCTTAATTCTTGCCTGCATGATAGGTAATTGCACTAAAATTAGCAAGTGAGTGTGAATTACGGTTCAATAAATGTAAATTCAGTTGGAATAAATGTATTTTGCTCTTCCTTGTTCAATGATTGACGTTCCCTTACCACCTGTCTGCCACAAGGTGTCGCCAAAAAGATATTTAAAGTTTTATACACCAGATTGTATTCTATCCAACCGAAAGGTTTTCTGTTTCCTAGCTAAATTAGTCTTCTCAGTTTTTTTTCCAGAACAGTGTGTAAACTGTGCAAGAAATCAGTTATGGTCGTCTTTTTATGTGCTTACATTCCCACTCACTGTGTTTGAGCAGTTGATCATGTAGCCTGCATTATTAATGTCTTAGCTGTTAACTTGATTAACTGAGAAAACGTTGGACACCAGGAATACGTAACATCTGGATAAAGGGCAGATGTGCGTATTTTAGGTCTTTCCATAGCATTTCATAACATTATATCCTCTTGCACCTTAACAGCTATTCTATGTAATTACACACCTTGTTAAACTTAATGGCTAATTGCCTTCATGAGCTAAATTTGGTGTGTTAAAAGGGCACAATCAAAAACCCAGAAACTGAAATCATTTTTGATTTTAATAATAAACCAGGGATTAATTATGCATGAACCTATTTCTGAATGACCAAGCACATTGGACATGACTCCTAATCATTCCATTGCTGTCAGCAAAATAGCCCAACACGGTCTTATCATTCCACACATACCAGTATAACCAGCAGGAATGGACCTGTGAGCAAGCAGGCCACTGTAATCCAGAGCATCTGGCATCCCAGAGGAATCTCTGAGCTCATGGATTAGCAGAAGAAAAAAATCATTGATCCAGCTTGGGAAGGAAACAATAGCACTTAGCTTACGGGCACAGAAAGTCAAGCCCCAATGTGTTGGCCTGTAGTGGTACCAGAGTGCTGTGGATCTGTGTGTTGTCTGTGACTGTGAAACACTGACGTTGGTCTGTAGCTGAGACAGAGTTGTGTTGATTTTTGTGTTGGTCTTTATAGCAGTAACAGGGTGGTGTTTATCTCTGTGTTTGTCTTTATACCAGTAGCATAGTTGTGTTGATATCTGTGCTGGTCTTTATAGCAATAACAGAGTGGTGTGGAGTAGCAGAGTGGTGTTGATCTCTGTGTTTGTCTTTATACCAGTAGCATAGTTGTGTTGATATCTGTGCTGGTCTTTATAGCAGTAGCGTAGTGGTGTTGATCTCTGTGTTGTGTTAATCTCTGTATTGGTCTTTATAGCAGCAGCATTGTTGTGTTGATCTCTGTGTTGGTCTTTATAGCAGTAGCAGAGCAGTGTTGATCTCTGTGCTGGTCTTTATAACAATAATAGATTGGTGTTGATCTCTGTGTTGGTCTTTATAACAGTAGCATAATTGTGTTGATATCTGTATAACAGTGTGTTTATCAGTAGCTATAACTATGTGTTGGTCTGTGTGTTGGTCTGTGTGTTGATCAGTAGCTATAACAGTGTGTGTTGGTATGTGTGTTTATTAGTAGCTATAATAGTGTGTGTTGGTCTGTGTGTTTATTAGTAGCTATTACAGTGTGTGTTGGTCTGTTTGTTTATCAGTAGCTATAACAGTGTGTGTTGGTCTGTGTATTGATCAGTAGCTATTACAGTGTGTGTTGGTCTGGGTGTTTATCAGTTGCCATAACAGTGTGTGTTGGTCTGTGTGTTGATCAGTAGCTATAATAGTGTGTGTTGGTCTGTGTGTTGATCAGTAGCTATAACAGTGTTTGTTGCTATGTGTGTTGATCAGTAGCTATAACAGAGTGTGTTGGTCTGTGTGTTGATCAGTAGCTATAACAGAGTGTGTTGGTCTGTGTGTTGATCAGTAGCTATTACAGTGTGTGTTGGTCTGTGTGTTGATCAGTAGCTATAACAGAGTGTGTTGGGCTGTGTGTTGATCAGTAGCTATAACAGAGTGTGTTGGGCTGTGTGTTGATCAGTAGCTATAACAGTGTTTGTTGGTCTGTGTGTTGATCGGTAGCTATAACAGAGTGTGTGTTTTTCTGACTCTTCGAGTGCTGCACTGTTTTATGTGGATGAAAATAACCTGCTTACGTTTACTCTACAGCATCACTGTTACCGTGGCAACAAGGAGGCCGTTCCTACGGCTAGGAACGTACCACATTCGAGCCAGCGGGGTGAAGCATTTTACACAAACGACTCTTATTTAGAAAATATACGACAACGATCCGAAAAGATGCACATTGTTTAGTCATCTACCCTCACGTACGTATTTGCTTCGTCTCCGCGTGCTTGGCAGTCACCGCTCTTCTGATTGCGGACCCCCGTTTTCAAGTTGGTGGCTCTTTTTGAAAAACAGAAGCTGTCAAATGCTTGTTGCTCGCGAAAGTCTGAGTCGGCGGTTGGAAAAAAGTATCGAATCGACGTTAGATAAACGGTTTGTCGCGTCACGTTTGCTTAGCTTACTTAGAAACAAAGCGCGTTGAACACCGCGTCGAATTTGAATGTAAAGTGGTGTTAAGACAGGGGATCTTTTCGCTGTGTTCGGCTCTGCTGGGCGGGTTACAGTCTGGCTTCGTGACTGATTTGGAGGCGATGAGGTAAGCAGGTGTGAGATTGTGGTAACTTAGCCCCGCGAGCGTGCTGACTCATACTCCATGTTTTATATATCTATTATGCTCTGCTTCTATATGAACCACACGTACTCGTTATTTCATTTTAATCTTATATAAACATTACGTACGAGCTCCAGTGACGCCGGTTGGCGACATCTGTACGGACGTTAGCCTCCTGCTAGCGTGCTAACTATAGTAAGTTGAGCTCCGGGACTGTTCGGTGAGTCGCGAGCTCTGGTAAGTAAACACGATAATTAAAATATCTGTCTTATGGGTTCATACAGTACAGTTAAGTTTGTGTAACTGGGTAAACAAGTGATCCTCAACATTTAGTTTATGGTATCATATATGCCCAGTCATTATAAGCCTATATATTGCTGTATTAACAGAAGACCACGGTGTTCCGTACAGCTACTCTTTCATAAATAATGTCATAGCATGCATTATTATTATCATTATAATAATAATAATATTGTTATTTATCACGCCTGTGTGTGTCCGTGGTAGTCCGCTGTTGAATTTTGAATTCTGAATTCGTTTTGCCTAAGGCAAAAAAGCACATAAGGTCACAGTGTTCCGTCCAGCTCGTGTTTGTCCTCGAGATTTCCCCTACGAGTTTTGCTCTGTAGGAATGTAAGACTGCAATGCTGCCCATCTGCAGAGTTCATCAAAATCAACCGATCTCTTCTGAGTGTTCAGTAAAAAAATCTAGCCACAGTGTTCCATACAGCTGATCTTCCATCATTTGAGAGTGACATCAGTTGTTACGACTCCCTATCTAGATGACTGACTAAAACTGAATCCCAAATTTTAGCTGTACTTTAGTTATTTCATACTTGCCCAGGATTTCTAAGACGTGTGCTCTATTAGCCGTGGGTCACAGTGTTTCGTACAGCTGATCTTAATCATGGCGAATCATAGAGATTTAAATAATGCCATTTTTTCTCTGTATATGTACCAGTTGAGTCTTATTCATTCAAAGAAAACAAGCAAGGTCACAGTGCTCCATACACTTTATGGATATTTATGATGAAGCACTGGGAGTTAGAACGTCTTTAGATATGTGTTAGGCTGCAGGCGTTTACATTTATGTCATTAATCGGACACTCTTATCCAGAGCCACGTACAATTCATACAGTCTTACAATTAAAGCAATTGTGGGTTAAGGGCCTTGCTCAGGGACCCAACTGTGGCAGAGGTGGTATTTGAAGCCTGGACCTTCTGGTCCATATTCCAGTACCTTAACCGCTAGGCTACTACA
>JAUZSV010424989.1:0-10563 GCA_034780495.1 Parotocinclus cesarpintoi
TTACTCATCCCTACAAAGACATAAAGGAGCATCTGAAATAGTTTACTACTCCCACCAATTCCACATGAGTTTATTCTGGAGTAAACACACAGACACACACACAGGCAGACACACACACAGGCAGACACACACACAGGCAGACACACACACACACACACCGACACACACACATACACACACACACACACACACACTCACACACACACACTCACACACACACACTCACACACACACACTCACACACACACTCTCACACGGTATACTGATTTTTAAACTAAGTCTGACAGAAAGGAAAAAGGAAGTATCCATGTTCTGATTCAGTGCAACTGGTTCTCACAGTAACAGAGGTTTGGTAATAATAAATGTCAGCTGCAAGGGGAAAAAAATCTTATTCAACAACGCCATATAAGCTGAATGGTGACAGCAGCAAAATCAGAAACAATAAGTGTTTGGAAGTAAAAGGACTAAAATCTACATTCAAATCTAGAGTAATCTATCACATCTGGTAGTGTGAAATCAGCTGCCAAAACTAATACTAGCCCAAACTCAGAGAAGAACTGAGAAAATGGGAGGTGTGTGTGCATGTGTGTGCATGTGTGTGCGTGTGTGTGTGCGTGTGTGTGTGTATGTATATACTTTCAGGGTGGGAATCTGACCTGACGTTGACACACCACCTACAGAATTCAGTCTTCACCCAGTCGGGGATGTTAACCTTCACTGACAAAATCTTCAGGTTCTCCCCACGGTTAATCGCCAGTGTCTGAAACAAGAGAGTAACCTGTAGAGACAGCAGACACAAGGCCTGGCACGGTAGTGCACCACTGGTACCCGCCCCTCCTGTTTCCTATTAAAACAAGCCCATGTGGGCACACGCCTGCAAATGCACATGTCCTGCATTAAAACCGTCCTGCCTCGATCGCCTTGCCACAACCGGTTCTCTAAGGAAAAGTGACATGCTGTTAAGCTAATAGTTTTAAGTGTCTGACCTTTTCTAATGAAAACATTTTGAAGAGTAGAAAGAGGGTAGAGAAGACGCATCAATCAAAACTCTGAAGCAGAAGAACAGAGCTGACAAATGCAAGGTTGTCACCAACCCCCCTCACACACGTGAGCCCACCACTGAGACGACAGCACACCATGCATATTACAGTACAACTTGTAGTCTGTTAATGCAACCTGAAATATGATGAAAATGATATTACCTCATTTTGGCATTTTATTGCCCTAAGGATGTCGTTCACGCACATTCCGTCATATGATGTTCATTAAGTTTGAAGTTTTACTTGAGATTTGAAGCACTTCAAACGCACATTTAACTTTGGCAAAACCTCTATCCGGTACAGACTTGTTATAAAAGTTTAAAGCATGCCATACACCAATACACACATTCATATGTTCACAGCCGTACTGAGAAATAGGCCAGGGTCAACCCTACAACATACTGCCCTGAAAAAATAGGGAGGAGAAATAAAAGTTGAGGAGTAGAGAAAAAATATCCCTTAGCAATGCAATTGTTAGTGACAGAAATATTATAATAGCAGTGCACTTAAGCAAGAGTAACCCACAACACTTCTAATAGGTCTTGCAAAAACACAAGCCATTACATTTATCTAAAGGACACGGACATAATTCCTAAAATAGTTTGATAATGCAGCTAATACACTAATGTGAAAAGTTTCACATTACTATATTTCTCTAAGTAGCAATACGCAGATCAGAACTACATTAAAATCTCATGACTAGTATTATATAGGTCCCTCTTGTAGCACCAAGGCTCTGGCCAGTTGGATAACGCAAGACTTCTGAAAGAGTCGTGCTATCTGACACAAAGACCAAGGTTAGTTTGTACTGATGCAAGGGATACTGGATCGGTTTTAGATTTGGGGAAATCAAAGGCAAAATCAACAGCTTCAATTCGTTGTCATGTTACTCAGTGTTCCTGGACAATTTTTATATGCTGTGAACTCTGAACTGTCTGTAAGGATACAGCCATTAGCTACTTGTACAGAACATCAGCTTCAACAATATTGTTATCATTGTGTTTGAGTACAAACATTGTGGCGTTTCGATACTGCTGACAGTTGAAGGGTCTATCTGTTCCATTTAAAGCCTCCTCTATGTGATAACTTAGACAACTTTTTGACCCCTGATCTGACCCAAGTTTTCTTAAGCTCTCTCCCAAGCACATGGCATCACAGACTGAAGTGGCCAAAGCAGCATACTTAATAGGAACAGATCCTTAGAGGCATGGTGTTATCCTGCTGAAATAGACCACAATGGAAATAATGTCATGAAGACAGGCGGCACAGTGGCTGGGTGAGTAGCACCGTCACCTCACAGCAAGAAGGTCCTGTGTTAAACCCAGGTGGGTATATGTATATGTGTGTGTGTATACACACACACACACACACACACACACACACACATATATATATATATATATATATATATATATATCTATATCTATCTATATCTATCTATCTATCTATACACACACACACACACACACACACACACTCACGTGTGTACATAATTATATATACACTCACATATGCATACATATATACACACACATTTGTACGTATACACACTTGTGTGCGCGCGCGTGCAAGTAACTAAAATGGCCACTGATGCTGATAATTATGTTAAATATACTAAATAAACAAACAAACTTGGTCTGCAACAAAGCTTGGTTAGGTGGGAGATGTTAAAGTAACATTTACAAGCTTCAGGTTTCCCAGGAGAACAAAGCCCAGAGCGTCGCACTGTGTGTTATTTACTTCACCTGTCAGTGGTATCAAAGTTATGGCTGATCGATGTATATTTAAAATACGGACAGGCAGTAATACATCTGTTTGAGAATGGCAAGAACAAATACCATTTGAAGTCATTCAGATTAGACAAACTAATCTGCTGTAAATAAGAATCTCAGATTCTGCCTTCAGATTTAAAAGCCAGAATACAGAATATCAATGCAGAAGCAGAGGGGAAAAATAAATATTTAAGATATCATGTTCTTGAATAACAAAGAAATCATAATTGGAAAAATATGAGGAATGTACGCTACAGGAATGAATATTATTCTAAAGACAGAGATTCCAATTCAATATTTACTTTCCAAATAAGGTGAAGGAACGGGCATGGAAGAGAGCAAGTGGAAGGCCTCAATGAAAACAAAAATAATGGCTGAACTTTTCACTCCTTATCTTTTCACACACAGGAAAACAAACACACAACAAGGGGCATAAAATACTAAGTAAACTGATTATTTTCAACACGAGAAATACTCTAAGCTTTTTTTCTCTCAAAAACGTTGCTAAAAACTATGTAGTTTTCTTGATTTAAGCAGCAGAAAATACTGTAGCTAAAATACTTTCTTCTAATTATGCTTCTCACATGCTTATATGTTGCTCTTATTGACAGTTAGGTGCTGGCTAAACTGGAACAAGGTACAAAACATGTAACATTTAGCTCACATTTGGATACGTTTCTTAAAAGTACCAGCAATATGTTTAATAAAAAAAACAGGAACAATATTTTAGTAGACTGTCCAACATTCTAAATGTACGTGATGGGCTATTACTGCTGCAATAATGCTATTAAAAACATCAGTCCTAGTATTAACAAAAATACAGCAAATTTCCCCATTAGCCAAATTAACACTTTAAAACGGATACAAATTAAGGGTGGGTAATATGACTTATTTTTGTGATTAAAAATCACTTTATATATGATAATATTTGAAAAGTTAGGGATAGGTTTTAGAATGTGCTGGTGCATTATATTCGCGATCATATGTCTAATGACAAATGTGATGCATTAAAAAAAAAAAAATCATTCAATATTGTGATTTAATTAAAATGAAATTGATGATTTTGCGCACCCCATATTTAATTAATCAAATAAATTGATTGTCCATTATGTTTTTCCTTATTTTATATTACATAGTCATAATACAAATTATGATTAGTTGATCAAATTTCTTCTAAATCCTATTACTAAGTGTTTGGTACACTTGGATTAGCTCATCTTACTATATCGAAGAGCAAACAAAACAAACTAACGGCATATGTTCCAGTTCAGTGACTGACACACACACGCGCACACTCTCACACTCCTGAGCCTCCCTTTAAAGCAATATAAATCCTATAATGAGTCAAATCAATAAATGATTAATTTGCAAGTATTTCTAATCCACATACACAAAAAATTTGCATTTCACAATTATATATATTAATGTGTGCTGTCTAAATAAATAAATATATATAGAGCCGGCCAAAATTCCTGCCACAGTGCGCGCAAACTTGGTCAAGAACTACAGAAAACATCTGAACACTAGGTTTCTGTACTAAATAGGAAGTCCTGTTTTTCTACTGTATCAAATACATATTACAAGCAATAAAATGCAAATAAATTATTTAAAAATCATACAATGTGATTTTCTGGATTTTTTATGAAAGATTTTGTCTCTCACAGTTGAAGTGTACCTACACCTGTGTCTCTCCATTCTTTGTAGGTGGAAAAACTTGCTAACTGTAGTACTTATTTTAAACACTGTGTGTGTGTGTAAATACATACGCACGCATACAATTTTTTAAAATTATATATAATTATTTTGTGGCAAATATACAAACACACATTCCTCTGTCCTTAACACACAAACTTTCAAGCTTTATCAATCAAGTACATGTGCCTCCTGTTGTGCCTCCTGTCACAAAATACCTAATGATCGTTCCCAAGTAACAAAGTCACGAAATCCTAACTGCAGTGCGACAGCTTGCAGGTCACGAGCCAATCAAATTAACACCCACTGAATCACCAAAATCACCAAATTAACAACAATGTCCATGTCGCAAGCATCAAAGGAGACAATTTCTCCGTTCATTCACTCATCCACCCGCTCGCGGTGGATCTCGCTCCGCTTCCCCCTCTCTTGCAGAGCCCACAAGCAGCTGTCATCATGGAGATAAATCTGTCAATCTCGGCCACTAATCCAAAGGCACATCAAAGGGACATGTCACATATGTTAAGGACGGGTGAGGGGGAATGACTTGAGGACAGAAAGGAGGTGAACGAAAAAGGGACAGAGGGAGAAGAATGAAAGAACCACTGTGACATGTGGCCTGCAACCACCTCTGAGTAACCAGGGTGCCAGCAGTTAGGGGCGCTTCCACACTGAGGTTCCACTAAACTCCACTGACAGGAAAGCTTTGGAAGGCAACACTCCTAGCCTGGGGAAATACCACATGACCAACATAGTACAGGATGAAAGGTATGTATTTAGATATGTGTTAGTCATGTACCGATATGAAACTTTAACATGAACCATGTATTTGCTGCCTAAATATTCTTTACTTCCCTTTGGCTGGCTGGCTGGCTGGATGACGCACGCACGCACGCACGCGGTATGGAAAGTATTCAGAGCCCTTTAAATTCATCACTTTGTTTCACTGCTGCCATTTGCTAAAATGAAAAAAGTTCATTTTATGTCCCATTAATGTACACAGTATTCCAATTTGACAGAAAAAACAGACGTAGAAATTTTTCCAAGTTTATTAAAAAAAGATAAGATGAAATATCACATGGTCATAAGTATTCAGACCCTTTGCTCAATATTTAGTAGAAGCACCTTTTGAGCTAGTACAGCCATGAGTCTTCTTGGGAATGATACAACACGTTTTTCACACCTTCATTTGAGGATTCTCTGCCATTCTTCCCTGCAGATACTCTCCAGTTCCATCAGGTTGGATGGTGAACGTTTTCAGGTCTATCCATAGATGATCAATTGGGTTTAAGTCAGGGCTCTGGCTGGGCCAGTCAAGAATGGTCACAAATTTGTTCCAAAGCCACTCCTTTGTTATTTTAGCTGTGTGCTTGGGGTCATTTTCTTGTTGGAAGGGGGACCGTCAGCCCAGTCGGAGGTCCTGAGCACTGTGAAAGAGGTTTTCTTTCAGGATATGTCTGTACTTGGTCGCATTTATCTTTCCTTCAATTGCAGCCAGTCGTCCTGTCCCTGCAGCTGAAAAACACCCCAATAGCATGATGCTGCCATCACCATGTTTCACTTTTGGGATTATATAGGGCAGGTGATGAGCAGTGTCTGGTTTTCTCCACACATACTGCTTAGAATTAAAGCCAAAAAGTTCAATCTTCAGCTCATCAGACCACAGAATCTTATTTCCCATAGTCTGGGAGTGTGTTTTTTGGCTAAATCTATGCGGGTATCAGCACTGTCAGGTCACTCTGCCATAAAGCCCTAAATGGTGGAGGGCTGCAGTGATAGTTGACTTTGTGGAACTTTTTCCCTCCCATCTTACTACTGCATCTCTGGAGCTCAGCCACAGTGATCTTTGGGTTCTTCTTTACCTCACCAAGGCTTTTCTCCCACGATTGCTCAGTTTGGCTGAATGGCCAGGTCTAGGAAGAGTTCTGGTCACCCCACACTTCTTCCATTTCAGGATTATGGAGGTCACTGTGTTCTTAGGAACCTTGAGTAGTGCACAAATATTTTTATAACATTGGTCAGATCTGTGCCTTGCCACAATTCTGTCTCTGAGCTCCTTGGGCAGTTCCTTTGACCTCAGGATTCTCATTTACATTGACATGCACTGTGAGCTGTGAGGTCTTATATAGACAGATGCGTGCCTTTCCTAATCAAGTCCAATCAGTTCAATTAAACACAGCTGGACTCCAATGAAGAAGCAGAACCATCTCAAGGAGGATAAGAAAAAATGGACACCTTGTGAGTTAAATATGAGTGTCACAGCAAAGGGTTTGAATACTTATGACCATGTCTTATTTCAGTTGTTCTTTTTTTTTTTTTTTTTTAATTCTATAAGTCAGCTTTTTTCTGTCAAGGTGGGATGGTGAGTGTACATTAATGAGAAATAAAATGAACTGAAATGGCTGCATTTGAAAAATTTAAAGAGGTCCCAATACTTTCCACTGTATTATAGTAAAATGTTAAAACTACTATGTGACGATGGTAATGTCAGTCAACATTCATTTTTGCGGTTACATTATTTGAATGTTAACCGTACAGATAAAATTATAGGAGTTAGAATTAAATTACCGGTAATTTATTTAATTATAACTTCTAAAATTTTAGCCTTATGTTAACATTCAAATTACATAACAGTTCTTTACTTTATGAGTAATATAGTCATGCCGTGATTATCCACTTAATCCTGGTCAGGCAGCACAGGACACAAGGAAGGAGCCAGTCCATCACTGGGCACATTTACCCACACCCACACTAAGTGCACTTTGAAAATACCAATTATCCTAACACATGTCTTCGGAATGTGGGAGGAATCCGGTGTACCCGGAGTAAACCCACATGGACACAGAGAGGGCATGTGAACTGGAACTCACAGGTGGGGTCCAGATCGAAACAGTAATGCTGGAGATGTGAAGAGATTAACTCGTATTAACTTATTTTTTACAAAATCAATAAAACTGTTGTGAGAACATTTTTTTTAATTCACCCTGTGGATACATAAATAAACTTTTGACTTTTTTTGTCCACTGAATGTCACTATGATTCACATTGTTTGAATTTCACAAATGAGAGGTAGTAGATGTAACTGTGTATAATGATTTAAATGATATTTAACTATTGTTACAAACTGTGCGTTTGTTGCGAATTATAATATCCTGCTTTGTGATGCTCTCTGCAAAATATACAAATTTGTGGGAAAGCAGAGAAAAATCATTGTTTATCTTAACTCACCATCATATCACACCAGTACAAGCGAAACAACATTTTAGACATTTTAAACACCTCACCTGGACAGGTCGGCCATCTTCAGAGCCTATCATGTTCTTCCACTCCAGAAGAGAGCGTTGCAAGTTCTCCAATCCGGTCTCCCACAGTCTCATATAGCCTCCCATATCGACAGTCACTATCCTACCAGAGCCCAGTGGAGCAATCAGCACGTCTGTGTCCGACACCTTCGAGATCCACGCTGTGTAGGGAGACTTGGACATCGTCCTGCAATAATACAGCATGAAGAAGGATCTTGGGAAGAATCTTAGTTAACTATCTTTTGCTGGCATGCAGAAAGGATCTTAAACTGAGATGATTGTGCTTAAATGTCATAACACAAATGCGCATTATGCTGCATTACACGTGGATTCCCGCAGTGCTACAAAATGAGTCTAATCAATTAAATATTTTTAAATTGTGATACACTTTTTTTTTTATCGCTTTCTCCACTCGTCCATGTTGCTTAAACACAAGGGGGCGCTGCAATAACACTTTTGTAGTTGAACACAGCTTACACTTACATATAAAAAATACTTGGGTAACTAAAAAAACATTGTATTTGGTCAATATGAGGGTTGCATACACTTTAGTAATATAATAATATATTAAGTCTGTGTCTGCATTAATTAGTGAGTAATTAGATTTCTTTCATTAGGATCTTTACAAGCTTAATAGCCTACTTTTCCAGCAGGAATATATTACTGTTTTTAAACTATGTTTTGTTGCAAGCACTTAATGTCAAGTGCATAACATGTATTATGAGAGTTTGGCGGGCCAGGGGCATTTCTAGACTACTTGTTGTACTGGGGCACAATACATTTAGAGGGGCACAGCTGCACCTTGATGCTTGCCACTCCGTCGTAGGGGTATAGCTACCCATTTTGAAGCGTGGCTGACCCATTACTTCCTGAGAAGCAAAATGAAAGAAACTGGATTTGATTGATTGAGTTGCAGATTTTGAGGGACAGATCATCATCAGTAGCGCAAACCAAAGTCAAGCCCTCTCATAAACTGGTGTACCGCTCAGATTCTGGTAAAGTCTGGAGAGGCTCCATGAGAGGGGTTACGGCATACATGCAAGATTATTTAATTTTTTTTAGCTTCTGTCTAGTTAACTGGTAAATACTGGTAAATACATCAAATTTGAGGATATTTCATTAGGGAATTTCATTTTGAATGATCCCCTAATTGTTGTGAGCAGTGTATGCAGAGTCATAGTGTGGTATATATAAGACTAAGACTTGTATCTCTGCAACTGGAAACTTGTTAAGGTAAAGATGAATTTGAGATTTTGCATGCTGAGCTTTGATTTTCAATTTAAAATAGCACCTTGCAATTTTTGTTGCTGCAGCATTATTTAAAAGTCATACCATCTTTTATTGTAGCACACAAGTTTCTTTTTGATACAATTTTTTATAAATGAAAAGTTCACATTACTTTGAATTGTTATTGTTATTGTTAGTGTATTATAGGAATGTTTTCACTGGGTTATTTAAAATATGGTGCAGCTACTATAGAACATTTAGCTTCAGTTTAAACCAATTTTAATTTCTAATAAGTTTGTTTAACTGCTAGGGACTAATTATAGACAATTTGCATTGGTTACACTTGTATTGTTGTGTGTACTGTACTAACAACACCTCTAATACCCAACATAAAGTGCAGTTTTTGGACATTTACCTCTGCACTGGAATGTACTTGACTTTCTTGGAGTTTAGATCTGTAACCTCCAGGTAGGCAGACGTCAAAGGTGGTGTGACATCTGTTAATAAAGGAAAAACTTTTAATACCTAATTTCAGGTTAGTAATATAAGGATCACATTTTTCTCTCACCTTTGGGGTAGATGTCAGTCAGAGGCACTTGTGTGGCAGGGACAGCTCGCACCACCTGATTGGCTCCTAACAGACTGACACAGTTGACCCTTTTCGGAGATCCTGTGTGGCGACTCGAAGCAAAAATAGTGTCAGGCCCTCTGTCCTCTGTGAGGGGTGTTTTCCTCTTAAAACTGTAGACCTCATTCGGAGACTGAAAAAAAGAGAATCACACTGTCCTGTTACTCTTCAGCTCTGTTTGTGTACATGGTAACGCTGACGCAACAAGTCATACTGCAACAAAGGAGATTGAGACATGTTATGACAGCTAATCACCAGCAGGTCTGGAAAGCCCACTATGATGTTGGCGTAGGTGTTGCTGTCACAGATGAGGCGGTTGGGTGAGGAGATTTTCTGTCCCAGGGCAGAGCTGAGGTTCTCATTGGGCAGCTGCTCACTGGTCACATCCTGAGGGGTGTTGGGTTCCATCTCTGCGCCATAACACAAATGACAAATGGCATCATAAACAGTGTGTAAGTCCAGTAATGCCCCTCTTCTTTCGACACGTGACGTAAAAGCATTTAGGGGGATTTCTTTTTTTAACCACCGTTAACAGACGACAATTGAGCATTGCACTCTAACTGCCTGTCAGAGTCAGCTTTAAGAGCTCATTCTTCTAAGAAAACGACAAGCTAATCAGTATTGTCCATTAAGTAAGAGCATAGTTTTCTGGACGGCTCAAACATCCATTGTAACTACAGGCAGGCACAGTTTAATATTATAATAATTAATAAATCATATTATTATTCAAAATAATACTCATAATCCGTTTTGTGAAAATGCATGCACATTTCCATAGTCACATAGTCTTTTAACACTACTGTAATGCAAATATAAAAGGCATGCGCACAAAACTGCGTGCAAATGATATGTAGATGATACGTGATATGTGCATTCTGAGAAGCTGTTATAGACACTCTAAA
>JAUZSV010425000.1:0-10562 GCA_034780495.1 Parotocinclus cesarpintoi
CCCACCGATGGCTCTGTAAGGGCGATCGGCGCGGACGACTACAAGCTCCGGGAGCGGGTAGGACCCTAACACAATGTAAATATAAGGATGCTGCTTATTTTTTTTATTTGCAGTTTCCAAGCCACTCCAGGTTTTTATGATTTGGGTTTGTATTCTGATGAGTAAATTAAATCCACCTGACTGTTTTCTGACAATGGAATGAGCAAGATTCAAAATGTGAGTGTCAGCATGAAGGTAATGTCATGGTTCAAAATGTGTTGTGATTTGCTTTTCAGTGTACCAATTATAGTACTATTAAAGTTTCACTATTTTTTTTATTTATTTGATTCGTAAATCAAAACATTGAATTACACTTCCATTAGGTAACATATACAGTTGTTTTAGTAATAATATATCCATTATTTACCAATATATACCATTATTTCTTAGATACCTTATTAGAATACAAGCAGATCAGATTAGAATGAAGATCAGTGGACAAGATCATTATGTAGTGAGGAATGCAAATTGAAAGTTTTTAATTTATTCATAGACATTTTGTTATTATATGGTCATTATAGCATTGCTGAAACAACAAATGTAATGATGGACAGACTTTTGCATAGTAATGTTTGTGTGTATGTGTGTATGTATGTTTGTGTGTGTGCGTGTTTGTGTGTGTGCGTGTTTGCGTGCGTGCGTGTGATTTGTTTGTGTGGTTATGTGTAACAGCTGGAAGAGTCTGAGTGGCGTTGCAAAGCTCAGCAGGATCAGATTTTTATCCTAAAGCAGGAGCTCACTAACTCGACTGCAGAGCTAAAGTTACGTCTGGCCCAAGCTGAAGGTACCACATAACCACATAACCCACACATACCCCAAAACAGTACTGTCAGGTCAGGCAGCACAGTTTAGGATGATTTGTTTTTTCCCAAACACTAGAGCGTTTGGACTTGGAGAAGAAAAGGTCAAAACAAGCTCTTGAAGACATGGACAGTTTGCGGCAGAAAGAGGTTATTTTTTATGTCCAGGGACAGGTCTTATTCAGTTTTAATGAATTGTATTAAATTGCATGTGAATTATATTTGAATGTTTTTTGTGTAGGTGGAACATGTAAATAAGCACCTGGAGGAAAGTGAGAGCGCTCTACAAGACCGTATTCTCAAACTTGAGGGCCAGCGGATCCAACTTGAGGAGGTTTGGTGAACTCAAATATCATTTTGTTTGGTTGGAAGCCGTGTTGTGAAGTACCATGTTTTAGCTGTATTTTTGTCCTGCATTTCATATGTTACTGTAGGCAGTGAGGATAACTCTATATTTAGGTTAATCCATCTAAAGTTTCATGACTAATGTGAGTTGCTCTAGACCATTTTCATAAACATCACAAATGATTCTATTTTTTGAAAGTACTCCTGCATAATGGTATGATAAAATTTCTCTATCATGGTTTATGCCAATTTATATCATGGTAACTATGTACACTTGTTGACCACTTTATTAGGTACACCTATAATGTAGCATCAGGTGCCTGTTCTTAGCCGAAAAGAACTGGCACCTGGTAGGTTCTTCTGCTGGTGTAGCCCATGGGCTTTATAGGGTGCTGCCTACAGGATTCTGGTGGTTAGACATGTTTGGTTGGTGGACAGTTTCGCTCCTGCAGGTACCCTGAGTTGTCTGATCCACTCACACCAGTTATTGATATACCTGGCATGTGCTGGTCCTGTAGAGGACCTGATCATTAGAGAAGAGAGTAAAGGGTACTAACATGGACAAATTTGTTAAAAAGGCTTGAAAAGGATGTTTAGAAAAAGACACTCTTCTAAGTTTAAATTTCATTGCAAAATGTATTTTTCAAGTTGTTTCTGTGACCTGAACTCAACCTAATTCAAACATGTATTCATATCATGCTTACACTAAGTTTTATAGACTCCCTTGTTCAATGTGACTGATAGTCTTACAATTCAAGCAAGTGTGAGTTAAGAGTCTTGCTTAGGGACAAAACAGTCGCAGCTTGGCAGAAGTGGGTTTGGAACCCTGGACCTTCTGGTCAGTAGTCCAACATCTTAATCGCTTCGCTCCCACTGCCCCTTTTTGTAATGCTGCTGTGTTCAATTAAAAGCATCCATCCAAAGCTAACTGTTTCATGCATTTCCTTCTTTGGCAAGATATCACAATATATAGTAGATATACAATTATTTCCATGGCTGTATTACGGCAATATGTGATCTGAAACAGATATTCATTTTGGGCTAAATTTAGACCAAATCAGAAGGACTAAACAGCCCAATTATTAACAAGTATTTTGATCTAAATAAAGACCATGATGAACTGAACAGATTTAGCCCAAAACAACACCCATATGACGGCTGGTGCTTGATTGGTTCTGGTTGGGTTTTGAACTAAAGAGCACGTCCATGATAGTAAACATGCAAACCTTACGAATGTAAATGTTTTCCCTTTGTTGCACAGGAGTTAAGTCGACTGAAGGCTGCTGTGATGAGTGAGAGAGCTCAGGCGGAAGAGGAGGTCAGGAAAGTACGCACACAAATGCGCCTGGAGGAAGTAAGGATGTCTACATAATAAACAATTTTACCACTTTGGACATGGCAAGGCAGATGTCAGGGGACTGGGAAATTGGACTTATTAAATTGGGAAATTAAAAAAATTACATGGATTTTAGATGTCATAAATGAAGCCTGCAAGTATGAGTCAATTAATGACATGATGCTGACTGAAATGGCCATTGACTGGACATTACCAAAAGTCGCATGGTTGTTCTCTGCTACTGTAATGTAAATGTAATGGGTATTTGACTGCAGCAACCGATCTGAAACGTTACTATCTGGATCTGATACAGAAGTGCATTGATAGACAGTATTAGGTACAACACAGAAGAATAGCCAGAGGAAACTAAGACTTAACGAGTGAATGTGAACATTATGTTATAGGTAACTTAATTTAAATTGTTAAAAAGCATTTATTCCTGCATTTCAGGTCTGCATCACATTCCAAATAAAGTGTGCAACAAAGACAATTTAAATCTAATAAAAAAAAAAAAACTAAAATGTCAATGCCAAGTTAGAGTAATCAACCTAACCTGGGAGGAACCCGGCGTACCCGGAGCAAACCCATGCAGACACTGGGAGGACATGCAAACCCCACATAGAAAGGACCCAGATTGAACCCGGGACCTTCTTGCTGTGAGGCAGCGGTGCTAGCCACCGAGCCACCATGCTGCCCCCACTAATGGTGTAGTTTTGAATATTGAATAAATGTATAACTAATAGGTTTTTTTGTGTCTACCTGTGCAGCAGCAAAATCTGAGCAGCATGGAGGAGAAGTTACAGAGTGCGCGCCAGTCACGGGACGAGGCTCAGTTTCACTGCACACAACAGAAACAGGTCATCGCTGAGCTACACAGCCGAATAAACCAGCAGAACATTGAGATGGATGCCTTGCGTCGCAGGACAGATGAAATACAGCAGGTGGTGCTATTGGCAAACTCACAGTGTACATTTATACATTTACATTTACATTTTCAGCATTTAGCCGACGCCCAGATTATCCAGAGCGACTGACATTTGATACAATCTTACAATACAAACAATTGAGGGTTAAGGGCCTTGCTCAAGGAACCAACTGTGGCAGCTTGGCAGATGTGGGATCACATCGAACCTATCACAACAAACCTAGATTATTGTAGTTCACATTATATGGGAGGCAATCGGTCTTCTTTATGTCCACTACAGCATGTGCATGCTTCCATGCTTCCAACTGTGACAATAAAACAAGTCAATATTTCATCAGTCATTGTATCTATGCATCGACTCCCCATCAAATATATGGCTCCATAGTATATCAGTCAAATGACCAGTCCACATAATTCACAAATTGTACACCAGTCCTCTAATAAGTAAATCTTCCTTAATTTTATTACATTTTTACATACAACATCACTCAATTTGGTTCCCATTTTAAATCTTGGCCCTGCTAAGCTTTCTTCCTCAACACATTTAGGAAACTGTCCCTTGCAATTTTCAACCTAGGCTTGCCCAAGCTGTGGGCCTTGATGCTTGTTGCTTTGAGGCAATGCTTTATTGTAAAAGTTGTTATATAAATTATCTTACTTGACTATTCTGTAATATGTAGAATAACAGTTGTTTTGGGTACTTTTGTTCATTGCATTTGACATATACAATTAAAACACAGTAGGAATATGTATACAGTCAGTATACTTCAGAGTGGGGTGGTGATTAATTACAATTTTAACATTGCACCTTTAGAATTATATAGGTTTATAATAGCAGATTGAAAAGCTTGGCCTGATCTAACAAGCTCTTTAGCTTGAATGGCTTATTTCTGCTGACCTATCAACATCACTCAGGATCTGCAGCTTCCCTGCTGGGTCCAAATCGCTGCAATGAGTTGCTGACATGCGCCTAGCCAAACTAAGCTATTACACATAATTAACAACAACTCAGCAGCAGAAACACAAATAAGATATAAAACACAAAGAAAACAAGCCTTTAAGGTTTGATAAAGTGCCAAATGGAGGAATAAAAATACTGCAGGCTGCAGGGTTACATCCCTGAATGGTGTTTTCCTAGAGTTTTGCACAGCTGACTCAGCTTCATAATTCACGGTGGAGCAAAGCAACATCATTATTGTGGATCACTTTCTAATATACAATTATTTTTAATACACAAGCTAACACAATTAATAACTAATCCTTAATACATAGTTAATATTTTAGTTTTTAATGTTTTTATATCATATTTCATATTAGATATACCTGTAAACTAACTTTTAACACAAATATCAATCACATGACAGAAAGTCAAGGCAAATAGGCAACCTGCTGGAGTTTAAACCAAGAACAAG
Organism: Parotocinclus cesarpintoi; assembly: GCA_034780495.1. Taxonomy (NCBI): domain Eukaryota; kingdom Metazoa; phylum Chordata; class Actinopteri; order Siluriformes; family Loricariidae; genus Parotocinclus; species Parotocinclus cesarpintoi. Next base: position 4,858 of record JAUZSV010425000.1, read on the forward strand.
GAGTTGGTTGTTGGTGCTAGACTGGCTGGGTCTATGTATTTCAGAAACTGCTGATCTACTGGGATTTTTATTCATAGCCATCTCTATGGTTTATAGCGATTAAAGAGAAAATCTACAGTGAGCTCCAGTTCTCAGGGCAAAAATGCATTTTTTATGAGGTCAGAGGATAATTGTTAGATTGGTTCAAGCTGATATAAAGGCAACAGTAACTAATATAAGCACTAAACCAAGTAGAGTCTATCTGAATGCTCAACACTTACAGCAGCAGAAGGCCTACTGGGTGCCACTCCTGTCAACTACGACAATGGGAAATGAGTATCTAGTTCAGCTGAAATATTTAGATGGTAGGGTCAGAATTTAACTTAAACAGCATGAAAGCAATGACCCATCCTTCCTTGTATCAAAGATTACACACCTGTATATTGTTTCTGATTATGTCCATGCCTTTTTGACCACAGTGTAGCCATCTTCCACATAACATGTCACAAAGCTGAAATCATCTCCAACTGGTTACTTGAATTTGCTGTTTAAAAAACGACCTTCCCAGTCTTTAAATCTTGACTCAATAGAGCACCTTTGGGATATGGTGGAATAGGAGCATCACATCATAACTGTGCACCCCACAAATCTGCAGCATCTGCGTTGCAGATAAAGAAAACCCCAAAACTCTGAGGAACGTTTTCTTCTGCACCTTGTAAAATATATGCCATGAAGAGTTAAGACAGACCTGAAGACAAAAAGGGGGCCTGGCCTGGTACTAGCAATACAAACATTTGAGCCAGTCAGCAAGACAAGCGTATACATATTATTGAGTTAAATCAAGAACTAGTAACATTGATCAAAATATGTATTAATAATATATTTGATACTAAGGCTGTTTTGGAAGGTTAGGTAATCTATAAATAAAGCTATATTTTATTTGTTTATTGTCACATCAGCATGCTTGGCTATATTCATGACAGGAACAAGGCAGTTCAATCAGTACAAAAAAACACAACCGAGGCCAATGTAATTTCTCCAATTCATCTAACTTGTCTTTGGACCATGGAAGAAAACCAGGGCAGCCGGCGTAAACTCTCAGAGACATGGGGAACACATGCAAACTCCACAAAGAAATGATCCAGGGCTGCCCACTGTATGACCAGCCAAGCCACTGTGTTGAACGTTCTGAAGCAATGAGCAAGATTTGCATTTTTTAGTAGTCTCATATTATAAAGCTCCATGTATTGTGGTCTTATGTTTATTCATACAAGTCTGAGGACGCACCAAAATTTTACCCACAGAGAAAAGACATTTTTAGCGCAAAAACTGAGCTCAGGAAACAAAGACTTGAACTTGGTGCACTCTTCGAGAGTGCATGGCATTTAAAAAGCACTTTTAATGTAGCCCAATGCTTCTTTATTCCTGGCTCACAACTGCCTGCTCAAGCGCAACTCAGAAGGGTGTTCCACTTACCTACAAATCAATGTATTGGCAGGATCAAGGTTGTGTAAAGGAGTCAAAATTTGTAATTTCAATGATAATACAAATAAAAAAGTTATTAAAAATCGGCACCATCTTATGCTGGTTAGTACATCTGCATTCAGTTTGAGGAGCAGCAGATCAGCAGTCATTTAGCGAACTCCAGAGACAATTGATGAGTGACCTATAATTACTGTATCAAATATTTGTTTATTTTATTGTTTTATTCAGAAAACACAAATTAAAGATGCATGCAAATTAATGCATATCTGCTGGTTAGAGAAAGTGGAAGAAAAGTTTGAAGGCAGAGATTTGGCTCTTATCAGCCAAAAACAGAACAAGATTTAAAGATTTTATTCTGCTTCTGCTGACTTTATATAAATAATTTTAATTGCTCTGCCATGATCACTATGTTCACGGATGCACTTTATAATTAAATGTCTCATATAAACCAGAATGTAAAAAGCTTCATAAAATTCTTATTCGTAACTAAAATATTTGTCAAGCATTTCATAATTGGCTATTCACATTTATTAAATGGGCATGTTTTATTTCTGTATAGTATATTTCCAACATGTTATTTGTCATTATTTTTCAAGAAATCTGTATTTTTTACTTTAACTGATGATGTGACAGTGTATTTCAGGTTAAGTGGGACAGTACATGAGTTTTTTTTAGTTCATCTTTTCATCCACTGTTAATTAGGATAGAGAAATACACGTTACAAACAAAAATCAATGTGATAAAAATCAAGAAAATTTTATTGTATTATTACTCATTTTATGAATTAACTGCTCACAAGTAGTTGCTGTTTAGATTAAGAATTTGTCGTTTTTTACTTTGCAAAAGAAGAATTAACAACAGTCAACCCTAACAGTCAATACCAATATCAGTCGTGTACCACTCTGTCTGATCCACTCAAACTAAATGTAAGCTGTAAATCACAATGTCTCACAAATCGGCCATGTCTCAACAAAGAAATTCAGACAACTAATATAGTTTGAGTTGTATGTTGTGGTTTATGATTTATTATTCTAATATTTGGCCCAAAAGTGTCACGCTCAACTAATAATTCTGTTGCTCTCATAATTGTTTAGTATTAAATGAATACTTATCCCAGATTAGCTAACGTGCTGTTCCATATCATCTTACATCACCCTACATTTTGTGTGTCTGGAGAGCGATGTTTTCTTTTGGATATTTCAGTGGGTGTTTTTGGATATTTGAGTGAATACATTTTAGCCACAGAGAAAATGTATATTTTAGCCAACAATTGGAGCTTAAAGACCAAAGACTTGAAACTGTTGCATTCTGAAAGTGTGTGTGTATGCCATTTAAAAAGCATCTGTAATGTAGAGAGAATGTAGGCGAGTCAATAATAAAGCTTAAAACCACATTTCTAACAGATCCACTAAACAAACTAGTTTATAGATTTGTCTTCGATATGTCATAGATGTTTGAATGGACAAAGTCTAAGCGAATGACAGCATGAAATAGCAGATACTGGGTTATAAAATTATCAATTTTATACTGACCTACCTCTGACATGAAGTAGATTGGATCCGCTACTGAAAGTGATATCTATCTAGATAGCATCTTCTTCTACAATTTATATTTTCTGAAAACACAGCATCACATAATAATGATTAGTTCTGTGACCCAGGTACTGAACACTATTTACGCTTGATTTGGCTCTTTATCCCCATCTGAAGCCCTGACAGACATTTCATCCAGTCGCATTAAACGGCTCTAACATCAGCCTGTGAGACAGTGCTGATCTGACTTCAACTGCCACTGCTGTGCTTCCTAGCTTAACACAACAAGTTTAATGGAGCCACTAAATTTTCATCAGCAGTGCTTCTTTAAATTAAGCTTAGCTAAATGAAATGTGATTGCACACTTTTAAACTGGACTGCGAATAAAAAATGTGATAAAGTAAGTAATTAAAAAGGAGTTAATAAGCAGGTAAAAAGACCAGCAGTTGTTTCAAAAGACCATTAAAAGACATGCAAGAGACTTATATACATATACACACACAATGTTTATAGTGCTAAATAATAAACACTGTAATACAGAACACATTTTATAAAAAACAAATTATAAATATTTTTCAGTATGATCAGTAAAATGGTCCCCATTGAAGATAATTCTGAATTGGTCCTGATGGTAAAGTCTCTTAGGAGATGATTACTGTTATTGCTTAAATAGAAACAACAGTGTTTAAGATGTTTCCTTAATGTGAAGCTGTACCTTCAAAAGCCAACTAATGCTGAGTTCAGTAATACTGCCAGGAGAAAAGTCCCACTGCACCCTTTCAAATCACCCCCATTACCCATCTCTTCAGAAAATCCACCTGAAATGGCACCAGGGAAAATATAGTGGAGCTGGGTAATGTCTACCTAAGTAATTTCACATGAACATTAACGTGGGGCTGCTGCAGTACATGAGCCCAGTGTGCACTCCTTAATGAAACAAAAAATCCTCAGAATGGAAGAAGCATAAATACTTTCTTAATGGGTTATCTGGGAAATCTCAACACAAAGAGTGGGCTCTTTATGAGGGACAAAAAAAGGAAAAGGGAAATATATATGTAAAACATTTCAAATAGGCAGTAGAGGAAATGGTTAATAGTTGAGGGGTATAGGAATGTGTAACTGAATTACAGACAGCTCTGGAGAAGTCTCCAAACGGAGGAACCGAAGAAGCAAAAAAAAAGTAAATAAAGGGTCATAAAAATGTATTTGACACTAATTTCATAGCGCTCTCAGCTTCCTTGGTGGAACTCTTATTTCATGCACAGGGAACTGCTGGCATCAGCTGCTATGTCAGAGACAAATCAGGTCAGAAACTGTTTGGTCCAGAGTCCACGTCCTCTGGTCTGAATGTGCTGGCCTGCTTGCTGGTCCCATTTCTGAACAGAATAGAGCAGGGTTTGAAATTTGGTATCCTGATTGTCTGTATATTCTCATGAGCTTGAGCTCAGGGGATTTGAAGCTGCAGCGATTCCTCTTCATCAGGATCGCTGGGGGGGTTTTCAGGATCATCGGGGCAGAACCGCGACAAGGAAGATGTCCTCATCTTGCCAAACAGAGTGGGGTTCTGCTGTCGCCTCAACCTATCGAAGAAAAACAGACACAATGAAGTGTGTAGCTTTTCTTTATCACAACTGTTTTCAGAGTACCTGAACAACCAGTACATTTTGTCAACATATTGTATATACTAACTGGTATAACCTAAATTCTACAGTTCCTACAGAAAATTATCAAACCACTTTGACATCTGTTTGTCATACAGCCTGAAATCTAAACCCATGATAAATATTTTTTTCCAGCTTTATTTACACATAATGCATTACGACATTCATGTAACAAGAAAAACGCAACTATTCTGAACCATTTATTTCTTCCTAGTAATGGCCAGTAATTTTATAGTTCAGTACTGTACACACACAGAAACACAAAATAAAATCTAAATATAAAACAAACAAAAAACAACTAATTCATTGCTCATTATTCCAAACTAAAAATTCTGATATGAGAATATGAGAATATGATATTCTGATTTTTTAGAATTAAAAGAATTTCACTTGACACCAGTTAATTAGCTACATTTTTCAAATCCCAAACATTTACAAGTAGACAATGTACAGTAAATTATGTGCATACTTTGAACTGGAAAACAAAGAAAAAATTTGAAACAAAAAGAGCAAAATAGGTTACACTTTTAATGCTGCCGTTTTATGTAATATTTGTTTTTGCAGTTTATGAATTCCAAGTTGTGTATTACTAATCACTTGTGTGGTTACATTTCGAGTTCTTGATTATAAGTCGACAACTTGTGCCTACTTATCACTACTTATTTCTTACAGAAATGTTCAAGTTCAGTAAAATTTCATGGCGACCAACAATTAACTTTTTAGCGTTATTCACAAATAAATGAGCCTTCCTCTCTGAATTGGCCTTGTCTCCTTTGGTGGTATGTTTAGTGCAGTTGTAGTGCTGGCCATTTGCCCATCTTAAAGTGTCTAGAGCTACAAGGATTGTGGAGTACTTAGCAGCACTAATGTCTGCTATATAACTGAGCAGCTGCCCAGTACCAACTGAAGAACAACAGCCACACAAAATAACGTTGCCATCACAATACTTTATAGCTGATAAGATGCATATAGGGGTGAGCGACATATGACATGGCGAGGCACGGAGAACGTCCCAACGCCAGGGAGCGAAAGTGCGCTCAAAAATGGG
>JAUZSV010425011.1:0-10561 GCA_034780495.1 Parotocinclus cesarpintoi
TGTATATTTCTCTCTCTCTATCTCTCTCTCTATATATATATATATATATATATATATATTTTTTATTTTTTTAGGCGCAAACGATAATTATTCGTGATTTAAAAACGAGAGGTTTTGTTTGCTCTGAGGTGCTCTGAGTTTGTTCAGGTGCAGTTTTCACTCTGGTATCAGTGGGGCAAAAAATGACTTCTTAAGTGACTTTTTTTATTTAAAGAGATATTTAATAAACGTTCAATTTTTTCTTTTAATTTCTCAGAAAAGGATGAAAAGAACAATTTAGAAAAAAAAGAAGAAAAGCTGTCAAGGGAAGCCAATAAAGTAGGAAGAAAGTGATGCGTTCATTGTTGGCCTTCTCTGTGTGTGTGTGTGTGTGTGTGTGTGTGTGTGTGTGTGTGTGGTGGAGGGGGGGGCTGGGTATCTTAGATGTTGGGATGCTGGGGGGCCCCTCCAAGACAAAAAATTTCGGAAGCACTGCTTTAAGGCGTCAAACGATTATCTCTGCAAACCCAGTTATTACGAATTTCATTTCTCACAATTTAGAGGCTTTTGATTGGCTGAAGTTTTCATGGTCACAAGTCAAGCTTATGTGTGTTTTCCCATTAACATATATTTGATCTCAAAATGCCACATTTGTTAGAAAAATATTGCATGAATGTGCTTTGATATAATGTTGCTGGGTTCTTTAGATTTATTTATTTATTTATTTTTCTGGAGGTCACCAGCTTACATTTACATTTTCAACATTTAGCAGACGCCTTTATCCAGAGCAACGTACAACTGATACAGTCTTACAATTCAAACCATGGTGGGTTAAGGGCCTTGCTTAAGGACCCAACTGTGGCAGCTTGGCAGAGGTGAGATTTGAACCGTGGACCATCAGGTCCAGAGTCCAGTATCTTAACCACTAGTCCCTCTTCAGCTTCACTGGTCCATCGTTGCTCTGTGGAATAACACCAGGTTCTCAAGATTTAGGATGGCGGGAGAAAAAATGCTCTCGGTTGAAGAGTTTGGAGCATTTAAGCAATACAGGCACCCCCTTCTTTTGGCAACGTTCGTCTCAAGACGTCCGGGCGGTGGACACACTTTGAAGTTTGTTGTCTTACGTTTCTATGGCTGCCATTTCCACACCATATAAATATTATATGTTATTGTGATCGATTTCTCCACATGCTGCTCTAAACTCTTACATCGAGTCAACTTTTCGAACATTTTCGAACATTTTGGTATCTTCTAAAGCCAGTCTTGCAATTAGCAAGGCTAGGGCGCCAGTGGAAAAGGAAAATCCCTAAAGTGCGAAGAAGTGAGGAAGAAACCGGGAGAAGACCGAGACTCAAAAAGGGACCCGACCTTCTCAGATGATCAGTATTAAGAATTCAAAGAATTGTAAAAATAGCCGGACGACAAGATCATTCCCAATTCCAATTCCCAGACCATCCAGTCCAAAAGCTGATAATGGTTGGAATGGTAACCAGTTGGAAAAAGCAGCTCAGAGTCATCATGGAAAATGTCCTTAAACGTCCAGAGCCTATCCCGGAAACACTGGACCAAGAGACAACAGCCCGTGGCAGGTGCTATCTAGAGAGGTTACTCCACCTACTGGCGCGTTTCTGCAACTGGGTGGAAAAGTGCGTACTTACATACGAATATACTAAACGTTAAAAGGACAGCCATCAAAAAGTAAAATACACTCAAAGGGACTGTGGTAGCCTAGCGGTTAAAGTATTGGACTCTGGACCAGAAGGTCCAGGGTTCAAATCCCACCTCTGCCAGTTGTGGACCCTTAAACCACAACTGCTTTGATTGTAAGACCGTATCAGTTGTAAGTCTGTTGTAAGTGGATAAGGGCGTAAATGTACAGGACCTTTTTTAGGAAGTCCAGTCAAAACAACCTGAACGATTTAAAGCATTTGATTGGTTGAAGTTTTCCTACACGTACACGTTATTGCAGGCCATCAGATTGTAATATTTCCTTTCAGAGAAACCCATTTTCTGTTCTACATTGACTTCATTTAAAGCCGATGAAGGAATGCTTCGATATAACGATTCTTCTTAGATCATCAATCACCAACTTCGCCGGTCCGTCCTTGGTCTCTGGAATATCGTTGATTTTTTTTTTTTGGTTGGTTTATTAACCAAAGAGGCCCTCAAGCTTTTTTTATAGCCTGGCTCGAACTGAACAAATATCAAATCCTCAAACTCAGCACCTACCGTGAAAATGTGGCCTTTCATTCGCGAGCTTTTTACCTCTTTCGGTTTCCAAATTCCCCTGATTATCCCACAGATTTGCCACATTGAACACGAGCCCAATATTAAGATACAAAACCATTAATTGACGCGAAAGCCCGTTTGTTTTCTTTGCTCTTCATTATACAGTCAGTTATTAGAATGGTTAAGGGTGGCTAAATAATTCTTTCACCACACGGTTGGGTTCATCTTGGGATCGGAAGCTTCTGAGGTCACTGTACCACCAACGCGACAATAACGGCTTCCCAAAAAAGGACAAATATCAAACTATGGATCCATCTTTTTTTTTTAAAGAACACCAAGGGTTGGTGGAATCTCAAACTATTTTTTTCAACAACAAAAAAAAGCAAGACTTCAGAAATCACCATTTTAAATTAAGATCGTACCGTAGATGTTTTCACAACTCCCCCTTTCCCAGTTTGGGATGCCCCACGATCAAATCAACCCAAAATGGGTTTTATCCTGATAGGCATTATTAAGTTATAAAGTTATTTTGCACGTGGACGTCCCAAAATGGCTCTACGGAAGAAACCGTCACGCCTGCCTGTAAGTCGTGTTTTGTTTAGAGGGATTTATTTCCAATGTTGTAAGGTGAAAGTTGTTTGTTTGATTGTTTTACTTAACTAATGCGTTTATTTCTGCAGGACTTACTGTGCATGGCGGCAAACGGGTCGTGCTTGCAGTGAATTTCCATAGGTGCGATCAGACGTCCGGGATTAAACGACTGTCCGTGATGGTCCCAATTTTTAGGTTCACTTTATTCTCTGGGTTATTTAAACAACGACGGGTTGGTTTTAAAGGGGGGTTTAAAAAAAAAAAGGTGAGGAAATCTTAATCACTTGTGTTATTCATAATGAATTAATTAGATTAGTAATGAATCGTTGCTCAGTACGCTCATGTAAGGTCTGTGGCAGGGCCATGAAACCTTCTGGGGAAAGCAGATCCAAAGGGGCACCCCATGCACCGGTCAAGACAAATCAAGGGCAGCCATGCCGATGCTGAAGAGTAGTCCGCTCTTTCAATTCAACAAGAGAAATCCGTTCAAATTGGTACAATCCCCCAAAATCGCTTTAACCCGCTTCAGGGGTGCGTCTTGTCCTCCCACTGGTCCCCTTTTGGTTTGCTGAAATCCAAACGTCCCATTTGATTTCTTTGAGTAGAAACGTCGGTTACTCCCAAAGCTACGCGGTACGTCTTCCCCAGGAGCGTCCTAAAAACAGACTGGGCACGGCCATGGCAGAAATCCCTTCAGTCTCGTGTCTCGGTGTCCCGGAATGAACACGAGCCCGCTTTTTGGAGCCCAAGTTTTGCTGTCGCCGAAAATCACGGGTCTGGGTTGTTCAACGGTCGCTCCGTGAACCGTTAGGATTTGACCGTTACCGTGATGAGAGATTTGAATTCAAATTTCAAATTCAAAATATGAATTTTTCGCCTCCGCGCCCCCATCCCCCCAAAAAAAACAGGCGTCCGTCCGTTAATCGAGCCTCGGGTAACGTGCGCGGCGCGAGCCTCGCAAGCCGCTCGCTCTCGTGTGGACAGCGCCGGAGCTGAAGCGCTCCGAATCTACCGCTCCGACCTGTCAATCAACAAGCAGGCTGACCAATCAGAGCCCTGGACGCGGTTACGCCGATTGGCTGAGGGTGGACCCCACGTGGACGATGACGTCCTGTCAGAATTATAACGTCACTATTATAATCTCGCCAGCGGCGCATTTAGAGCGCTTGCTGATTTTAGGGTTTATTTTTTTGTTGTTTTTATGGGGTTTTTTTTTTTTTGGTTTTGTTTTCAAATAAATCGTGCTTCTGTTTGCATTTTTATTTCTTTATGAAACAGTTTATTAGCTGTAAACCCGAACTAATTGATTAGAATTCAAATGTTTTACTCACATATGTCTTTATGGTCTTGTTCCCTCTTTAAATAAGAACGACTTTGTCGCGCGACATTCATTTAGAAATAAAATAGCAATATTAATGATTATTCTGAGCAGGTTTGAATAAGCCCAGTTCGCAGTTTATTACATATTTTAAAATTGTTTTACTAATCTTTCTTTGCGTTTTTTTTTTTTATTCCCTCTGGCCGTTTTGTGCTGCTAAAATTAATTTCCACATGTAATAAAGAGAAAGGAAATGGTTCTACTGGTTCCGTGATGAACCGTTCCTTGTTTGAGTGAGAAATGAAAATTAAAATCGCATTCGTAACAAAAAACTCAAACTAATTTTTATATAAATAGGCTGTGCTATTTCAATAAGGTTATTTGAGGAGCCTAGTGGTTTTATTTTTAAAACTATTTAAATATAATATGGGTTTTTTTATATAAATATATATATATATATATATATATGTGCGTGGTCGTTTTTAGCTAGATTTACAAAAAAAGAAAGCTCGAGCTTGGAGGATGAACTGACCTTTGAATTGAAAACAGGTCACCTTCACACGGTTATTTAGTATTTTTTAATATTTTTTGTTCTGCTTTTGTGTTTCTCCTTAACGTGGGTAGAACGATGAACCAGGGGTTTGGGGAGTCGCCAGGTGGCGCCCCTCGAGGAGGCCAAACCGTGGACCAGGTGACTTCAAATCACACCCCGATGTTTTGAATAGAAATCTTTCAAAAATTATGAAAACGTCGAACTAATTTAACAACTTAGTCCCGTATTAACGACGTAAATGATGGCTAAATTATGTTTACGTTATATTTTCGACTTGAGGATTTCGACTTTTTGGTAAAGGCTTCCAAAAAAAAAAGCCAATAAGAAAACACTTGTTATTTTGTTAATAATGTTTTTTTTTTATAAACTTCAAATAAGCAGGTCAAATTTAAATAGCTTATGTATGTTATTATAGCGCGTGTCATGTGGTGTTTATTTATTTACAGATTATAGTTCCTGACTCATCTGTAAACGCCTTAAACGTATCCCAATAAATGGTTCTTAGCGCACCATGAACCGAAAAGAGTTCCTCTTGTGGGACATTTGACAATTGTATTGTTTGTTATTTATGTATTAACCCAATTTTGATAGAATTGAATCTACTTTTAAATATTTATTTAAGTAACATCTAGGCCACCCATGGAGAATTGGTCCCCTGTTGAGTCTTGGTTCCTCCCAAGGTTTCTTCCTACCATTTTAGGGAGTTTTTCCTTGCCACTGTCGCCCTAGGCTTAGCTTTTTAGGACGGTTCCAAGTTGAATATTGTGAAGCTGCTTTGAGACGATGTTCCGTTGTAAAAAGCGCTATAGAAATCAAATTTGAATTGAATTGTACATCGATGACGTATAAAAGAACCGATATTGGTGCCTGGTCATTAGCTGTTGAGTTGAGATCGATTCTAAAAGTGTAATCATTTCTAACTGGGGCACCATTTGCTTTTGGAGACAGCTACTCTCGTGCACTGGTGCTTAGATGGCTTGGAATCTGTTTCGAGATTCCACTGTCTTATGGTCGCGAAATCAAATGAATTGAGAAAAGGCGTATTTATTGAGAACTTGTTTTCTTTTGTGGACCCAGTCAGGAGAAACAGCTGTGCTCGCTTGTTTCTTGGAGACATCAAAAGCAGCCTCGAAGACAAACCAGTGACACACTTCCCCCAGTGCCTTCCAGTACCAAATTGGGAATGTGCTGAAGTTTGGTGGAACCAGACCAAACCGGCGTCTAATCATGCCCCGAAAATAATATCAGCCCCTGTCGTTTGCCATGTTGAGAGATGTGATTAGCACATTAAATGCGCGAGAACTCATCCAATCGTGTATCGCCCGGAAGTTGTTGTTGCTCTGGGCTCAGAATTTCAATTACCAGTCTAAGGTCATTACCATAATTCATTAAGGACTCGTTGGCTTAAAGAGTAAATCATATTAAATAGGGTAAATAAGACCCAATATCATATATGTACGCTCCACCTTAGCGGTCAGTGTCATTCTTTGTTGTGTTATGGGTGGTAAAGTCAACCCCAGCGGGTGGCCACAGGATCAAAACTGTACACTTTTCGAAATAAAGCTTTGTTAGACCGACGCGACCAATCACGGGTGGTTTCGTGAGGAACTTGTTTAGTCTTGTAGTCCTTGAGCCATTTTGTTGGATCCTTTATGGGACCGACGAAATGTTTTTTTTTTTTTTTGTTTGGACGCATTGGCTCGAGATGTTTTAGACGCGATTCTGTGACACGGGATTTAAGAAAGATTTCATTTTTGCCTCTGGAAATGTTTGTCTCTTTTTTGGTCTTTACATTCGATTCTGAATGAATGTGACCTATTTTTAAGTGTCGAGACTTTCGAAGAAAAAAAAAACCAACGTTTTGCCCACTATTAAAACTAAACCTAGTGATGAATGAATCGTTAAGATTGCAAACATTAGGCCTAATCCCTAGTTTAGTGTGGCTTTTAAACCATATTTATTATTTATTATAAGGGCCAGAACCCATTGGGCGTTTTAAGGAAAGGCAGATGTATCTATTAATAGGTCAAATAAAGGTTTTGAAATCGTCTCGATCTTTTTTCACCTTTTGTTCTTTCTCATGCGTCACCTCTTATCTGACACGCCTGTTTTAATATCCGAAATGAAATTTGCGAGGCATTTCTGGCCTCACCACCAACAACGGTCATGACTTTCCTCTGTTAAAGAACAGGGAGGTGTCCGGGTACGTGTTAGCGCCCCTTCGATTTCCATTTCTTCGGTACCGGAAAGAAATATTGCCAGTATCAGTCAATGAAGTGTTTACAGATCGATGCGGCGTGGATAGGATTGGCCAAAATGTGACTTGACTCAGAGAAACTTGAGAACATAGAAAGTCTTTGATTTGCAACGCTTTTTTAAAAAATAAGAATAATTTAAAAAAAAACAAAAAAAAAAAAACAATTTCGTCGATTGACTCGGTTTGTTGATTGAAGCCACGCTATTCGCTTTTGCTGACCATGTTGGTTGTAATATTCAACTCTTTGGTATTTGAAGAGAACAGAGATGTTGATGTCATTTCAGTGACTCTGCTGATGTAGATCCTTCAGCTTTAGTCTGACGTGACGTAGCCCGCCAGAACCGTGACCTAGGCGTAGTTTTGGACGCAAATATTTCTTTGGTTCAGCCTAATCCGGTGCACCGGTTTATTTGGCTGCCAAAGAATACCGTCTAGCTTTGGCCTTTCGAAGGAAATCAATTGTAACTACTATATGTAACTAATATTGTAACTACATTTCCAGCTAACCAAAACGGACTACAATTCCTGGACTCTTTTGGTGTACCTGTTGCGACCGTAACTTCCACATCCACCAAACTTGAACCCAGACTCACAAAGTCTTGAGCCGTAAAGGTGTCCGTCCGAAACTATTTTTTTTTTTTTTTTAGATTTGGCTCTTGTTTTAAGGATTTTCCAAGAACCCAATGACCAACCCGGACCCGGATAACGAACCATGGGGTGTTGCTTTGCACCCTGACAGCACCGTTATTGTCCAGGACGCTTTGGTTTCCACCGAAGACAGAATTTCAAATCAGTCACCGCTTTCGCTCAGGGACATACGCATGCGCGTTCCAGCATGCAGCCTGTTGTGTAAAGGGACGCACAAGGCCCCAAACCAAGCAAAAGTCGGTGCTCAAATAAAAAAAAAAAAAAAAATCGGCTACGCGCAGTAGGGATGCAAAACGTCACAAGGCAAGCGGTCAGAATAAGAGTAACAAGTGATGCGCTCCCAAAATAATAACGCTTCCAAAAGAGGCGGCGCCCTGGACAGGACATCCTTTTTGGTGCCACCATTTGCTAAAGCAACTGCTCATGGGTCAGTAAGATCCGTCCAGAGGTTGTTTGCTAAACGTTTTGGACAGCGCGGTATACAAGTGGTGACCAGTGGAAGGTTTCAAGTGGTGTCCACATAGAGAATGTTAGTCCAGTGCAGTCGGCGACTTGTCAGTGCACTTCTAAAAGTTAGAAAGTAGAAGAGAAAGGTCTTACCCGACCGTCCGAGACGCACCGGTGGAGCTTTTTGGTCCAAGTCCATAGTGGGACAGAGGGATGAGCTTACAGGAAAACAGAACAACAATAAAAAAAAACTCCGTCTTTCTTCTCTCTCTCTCTCTCTCTCTCTCTCTCTCTCTCTCTCTCTCTCTGTCTCTCTCTCTTTCTCTCTCTCTCTCTCTCTGTCTCTCTCTTTTGGTCGCGTTGCACGGTCGCAGCGTCGTTGTAGTTTGCTGTAAGGCGACTCTTCCGCTCCCCGTGGCGGCGTGGCGAGTGTGCAGCGGCCTGAGACTAAACGCTTTAGGTGGAAAAGAGTCTCGGGAGAAAGCGCGACACGATTAAGGGGGCAAACGAGACAAAAAAAGAGAGCGAGGGGGGGGGGTGTGAGAGAGAAAATGCGAGAAAAGAAAAGAAAAAGAAAGCGAGAGCAGAGCTCAGAGCGCGCTCGCGTTCTCCCTTTCGCATGTGTTTGACTCGCAGAAGAAACTTTTCTCGACTGTTTTACTTTGTCTTTCTGTCTCTTTGGGGATTTGGCCTCGAGAAAAACAGATCGCAGCTACGCAATGACACCGCAAGTGCGTCGCTGATAGATGGGCTAGATTTAAGATCCGAAAAAACGGATCATTAGGATCGATCAGGATCTCGGTCTTTTTAAATCCATAATGCCACTTCTTTATGATCCAAACAATACACACCGCGCACGTTTCTTCTTTTGTATTTTACCCATTGTTTGTTATTTCGATTTCTTCTTCTTTTTTTTTTTTTTACACCGTTCATCAGGCTCACCTATCCAGAAAGAATCAGGCCTACAGAAGCTTTAGAAGAAACGTCAAGGAGTCCAAAGTTGCGCTGGACTTGGTGAAGGTCCATGTAAGAAACATGACAGGAAAAATAGAAAATTGTTTCAAAAGTGTTGATTATGAAATGGATAAGACACATTTTAATAAGTGCTACATGATCCGTGGGCGCTTTCTACGCGTTATAAATCCCAAAATAAAAGGGGTTAAGTTTAATTCCAAACGCGCGCGCATAATGCAACTAAAAAGGTCCTGTCTTATTTAAAGACTCGTGTTTCCTTTCGAGCACACTCTGTTATATTTTTTTTTATAAAGATTTGGTTGGATTTAAATCCTTCAACTATGTTCGGTCCAAAAACAAACTACCGACTGGTGGAATCATTTTGGATCTCATTCCAAAGTCATTTAGTTTGGTGTATTTGGATCTAGTTTTTTTTAAATCTAGTTTGGTTTGTTTTGATCTAGTTTTTTAAAATCTAGTTTGGTTTCTTTGGATGTAGTAGGGTTTTTTTTTTTATTTAGTCTGGTTTGTTTGGATCTATTTTTTAAAATATAGTTTGGTTTATTTGGATTTAGTTGTTTTTTTTAAATGCAGTTTGATTTTTTTAGATCTAGTTTGGGTTTTTTAATATAGTTTGGTGTATTTGGATCTAGTTGTGTTTTTTTTAAACCAGTTTGGTTTATCTGGATTTAGTTGTGGGTTTTTTTTTTATCCAGTTTGGTTTATTTTGATGTAGTTTGGGTTTTTTAATCTAGTTTGGTTTATTTGAAATCAGTTGGGTTTTTTAAAAATCCAGTTTGGTTTATTTGGATCTAGTTGATTTTTTAAAATCTAGTTTGGTTTATTTGGATCTAGTTGATTTTTTAAAATCTAGTTTGGTTTATTTGGATCTAGTTGATTTTTTAAATCTAGTTTGGTTTATTTGGATCTAGTTGATTTTTTAAAATCTAGTTTGGTTTATTTGGATCTAGTTTTTTTTTTATTATTATTATCTAGTTTGGTTAATAAATAAAACAAGCTTTCCACACTACAAATGATCTTGCTCCTACATTTTTACATTAAGGTCTCCATTTGCTCAGATTCTATATCTATTCCAAGTTTATATCATTTCCTGTTTTTTATACTCAGGGTAAATGTTTCTCTCTATATATAGAAAGAGGGAGAGCTGTGATGATTTATGTGATGATGTTGTACATTTTGGGGAATTGGTTGTTTTTTTGAACACCAAGGCCAAACAGCTGGGTTCAAAACCACAGCTTGAAGCACAGCATTTAGTTATTTTGGGGGAAATCAAAATATTATTTAAGGATGTAGACAAACTTGAACAGGACTCACAAGTCATTTTGAAATATCCCCTAATTTTTGTGAGCAGTATAGTTTTATAGTTTTAGCAGGCAGCCAGCGTGAAGCTCTTTCTTAAACATCACGAGCTGTTTTTATCTCGAGTGGCAGGATGTTTGTTTCTTCTGCTTTCCACACCCCAAAGACCTTGATCTAAAAGAAGCTGCTGATTTCTTCTTTAACCAGAGACCAGGCTGACAGTAAAATCAATTATTCAATTAGGAATAGTCAAGAAATCAGAATA
>JAUZSV010425022.1:0-10561 GCA_034780495.1 Parotocinclus cesarpintoi
TATATATATATATGACAACAATGCAAAAAAAGAAAACATATAAGCTTTAATTCAAGTGCCTTTATTTGGTGGGGGGAAAAAACACACAATAAGATATAAAGCTTTTGAATGAAATCATGTGTGCCACAATTATTGGCACCCCTGGTGTTAGTACTTTGTACTACCTCCTTTTGCCAACAAGACAGTACTTATTCTTCTTATATAACTCTTCACAAGATGGGAGAATACAGAAAGCTGTGCTTTTTTTCACAATCTCTCTAAATTGTCCTGGGTCTTCTCCTATGCACTCTCCTCTTCAGCTCACCCCACAGGTTTTCTATTGGGTTGAGGTCTGGGGACTGAGATGTCCATGAGAGGAGCTTGATTTTGTGACTTGTGAACCATTTTTGAGTAGATTTGACCACATGTTAAGGTCATTATCTTGCTGAAAGACCCAGTGACGACCCATTTTCAGCTTTCGGGCAGAGGCCACCATGTTCTCATTCAAAATGTCCTGATATTTCAAAGAGTTCATGATCCCTTGTATCCTTACAAGGTTCCCAGGTCCTTTGGAGGAGAAACAGGCCCACAGCATCACTGATCCTCCCCCATACTTAACACTGGACACGATGTGTTTTCCTGCATACTCATCTTTGGTGTTACATTAGACCAAGTTAGAGTGTTTGTTGCCAAAAAGGTCTCATCTGACCAAAGCAGTTGTCAGTTAAAATTCCAGTACCGCTTGGCAAACTACACCGGTTTACGCTTATGAGTATAACTCATACAGCTTTCTCCGTGCATGCCTCCCAAACAGCTTGTTGGAATGTAGATAGCACCTAATGGTTGTTTGGGAGACCTCATAACCTCATCGATGCTACCATTTGATTCAATTCTCTTACAGTGAGCTTTGGAGAGCTTTTTACAAGATACACTTGCATCCTCTTTCAGGCTTGTTTATGACAGTTCCAATTGTTTTGAACTTTTTGATGATTGCTCTGACTGTAGATAAGGGCATCTGCAGGTGAGTGGCTATTTTCTTGTAGTCATTGCCTGATTTATGAAGGTTGACACACTTGCCTTACTTGAATAGTGTGTTCTCCTGTCTTTCCCATGTTTAAGAGTGAGTAAGAGAAATCGGCCTCTGTGTAATGCCATATTTATACCCCAGGAAAACAGGAAGTGATTAATTACTAATTAAAGGTTCCTAGATACTTTGATCCAAGAAATTGTTGAGAGTGCCAATAATTGTGGAACAGGTCATTTTATGGAAAATAATTATTTCTTAGTTTTTCATTTTTTTTATTTACTTGAGTTGAATGTTCCTTTTAAAAAGAAGAGTGAGATAAAATTATATATTTACAAAATACATTTTACCTAGGGGTGCCAATAATTATGGAGGGTGCTGTAGACAGAAAAAATATTTTATTAAATTGACTAATTAAACAGTTTTCCACTTAGACCACATTTTTGTTAGTTTAGTGAAGGCACACAATTTGGGAATTGTATTCGGAGTCCATATATATGGGCATTTTGCTATGAGTGAATTTATGATTGTTTTGTTATGATTTTGGTTTACTACTTTATTTACTACTGCATTTTTTAGTACTATTTTCTGGATATGTATACATATATTTAATTTAATAAACTTAATTTAATGAACTTATTATTGCTTATTTATATGGAACACAATCTGTGGTTTAGCACATTCATCAGAAAAACCTTGTCATTATTTCTAACAAAGCTTTGTGTTGATGTGTTAATTTATGGTCAGTGAACTAGAGAGAGAGCGAGACTGTTTGATAGAGCGAGGACAATATAAGAGCTGTGATGCTTGCTAAAAGTAAGTTATGTAAGAATATTATCTTTCTTACATCCACGTTCCATCTCTCTCCCTGTACTATTTGCTACTTTAATATATGCACAAATAAACACAGACTAGCATACTACATACAAAAATCAAGCATACTGCTTATATGTTTATGTATTAATTTATGCTATGAATGTGCTTCAAATCAATCAAGCTTGCTAGCTTAATTTAATTAAGCTTTTCTTTTCCTTTCGCAATGTGTTTGAGTCATGTAGAACAAAACGTGAATTTGTTGGCAGAGTAATGCTTGTCATTCTGTGACGGTACTGGCAATGAACCACACAGAGGACTTTGTGCCCAAAGCCCCTCTTGTAATTCAGTAGTAGGGTAAAGACTGCAAGAGTGGTGGGGATGGTAATTGATGGTCAAGCATTTTATGTGTCTGAGTGTGTGGTGGGGGTATAGAATGTAGTGGGGATAGTGGAAGGAAGGTTGGAGGATAAAAGTGGGGGGCTGAGATAGCCCAGTTGGCTTTTGTCTTTCCCTAGGCAACCATGCCAGTCATGCAACAGAGAAGCATAGAGAAAGGAGGGAGTGGGGGTGAGAGGGAGGGAGGGCCAGAGAGAGAGAGAGAGAGAGAGAGAGAGGGAGAGAGAGAGAGGCAGGGAGAGAGAGACAACGAGAGAGACAGAGAGAGAGAGAGAGAGGGAGAGAGAGAGAGAGAGATAGAAAACGACAGAGCGGGGCCAATACTACAAAACACCCTGCTGAACCGTGCTGTTCACACTGAATCTTTAGAAACACTTTATTAACCCATCATGCATAGTACTTACTGTAAAAGCCTCTGGAGGCTGATTTGATTCAAGGGTTGCTTCAGTTGGTCAGGTCTAGGCTCAGCAAAATTATGTGGCAATAAAATAAAGTCAGCTGAATGTACTGAATGATCAGGTTATCCTATTAATTGATTATTTTCTTCACTGATGGGTGGGACATGTTCCAGAATGACAATGCCAAAATTCATTTGGCTCAGATTATAAAAGAGTGGTTCTAAGAGCGTGATGAATAACTTTTGAACATTTTCCAAAATTGTCCACCACAGTACCCTGCCCTTAATCTGACTGAAATTCTTTGGGTTGTGCTGGAGAATACTTTATGGTGTGGTTCAACTCTCCTGTCATCATTACAAGAGCTCAGCCAAAAGTGAATGTAAATCTGAATAGAAATAAATGTGATGTAACATAGTAACTTCATTCAATTTACACAGTGTAAAAAGCAACACCATGCTGTGTACACTATATATAACTACTGCACACTGACTATAGCCACATTATTTATCATGGTTTCCATGGTTAGTGCAAGTAGTAAGGCTTCAAGTTAATGCTATTTCTACTTAGAACAGCTCCAATTCCAATGGGATTCCAAAGCTGGGACATCTTGTGAAACATAGATAAAAAACAGAATATGATGATTTGCAAATCCTTTTCAACTTCTGTTCAATTGAATTCACTACAAAGACAAGATATTTAATGTTCAAATGGATAAACTTGATTGTTTTTTGAAAATATGTACTTATTTGGAATTTGATGCCTGCAACACGGTCCAAAAGGGCTTGTCGTAGCCTAGCGGTTTAGGTAGTGGACTCTGGCCCTGATAATCCAGGGTTCAAATCCCCCCTCTGCCAAGCTGTCACAGTTGGGTCCTTAAGCAAGGCCCTTAACCCAACATTGCTTGAAATATAAGACTGTATCAGTAAGTCACTCTGGATAAGTGCTAAATGCCGTAAATGTAAATTTAAAAAGAGGTCGGACAGGGGTAACAAAAGACTGAGAAAGTTGAGGAATGCTCAAAAACACCTGTCTGGAACAGTCCACAGTTGAGTGTCATGATTGGCATTGTCATGACACTCATAAAGGGAGCATCCCCAAATGACTCAGTCGTTCACAAGCAAGGATAGGGCGAGGTTCACCACACCACACAATTGCACGAGCAACAAGTCCAACAGTTTAAGAACAACATTTCTCATTGTGCAATTGCAAGGGATTTAGAGATTTCATCATCCACAGTCTATAATATAATCAAAAGATTTATATACTCTGGAGAAATCTTTACAAGTAAGCAGCACGTCCAAAAACCAACGTTGAATGCCTGTGACCTTCAATCCCTCAGGTACATACAGGTTTTGGAGCATATGCTGTCATCCAAGCAAGGCCTTTTTCAGGAACTGTCCTTATTTATTTTAGCAAGACAATTCCAAGCCACATTCCGCACATGTTACAACAGTGTGGCTTCATAGTAAAAGAGTGCGGGTACTAGACTGGCCTGCATGCATGACCTGTCTTCTATTGAAAATATGTGGTGCATTATGAAGTGCAAAATACGACAATGGAGACCCTGGACTGTTAAGCAACTGAAGTTGTACATCAAACAAAAATGGGAAAGAATTCCACCTACAAAGATTCGAAGAATAGAAAATATAACTAAAGTCCTCGCTTATTGAGTTTTGTTAAAAGGAAAGGGGATGTAATACAGTGGCAAACATTCCACTGTCCCAACTTTTTTGGAAAGCATTGCAGGTATTAAATTCAAAATTAGTGAATATTTGCAAAAAACAATAAAGTTGATCAATTTGAACATAAAATATCTTGTCTTTGTAGTGTATGTAGTTGAATACAGGTTGAAAGGTATTTGCAAATAATCGTATTCTGTTTTTATTAATGTGTTACACAAAGTCTCAATTTCATTAGAATTGTACAAACAATTCTAAAGCCCCGTGGCAATTGTACAAACAATTCTAAAGTGTAATTAAGAGATAAAGAATTTATTTTTATTTATGATCCGTATATTTATTAAAGAGAGAGAGAGAGAGGGAGAGAGAGAGACATAAAGAGAGAAAAAAACAGTATAAGAGATGTTCTAGGCTAAGAGTGAGTTATGTAAGAATATTATCCTCCTTAAATCCCTATTTCATCTCCCTCATTTACTATTTGCTACTCTAACGTGAACAAAAAACACAGTTATGGGGTTTGCTAAGGCTGACAGATTAATGTGGAGCAATAATCAAACATTTATTGTAATATCTCATGAGATAGAGCAATGAAGACATGTGTTCATCATTACATAGCATAGAATGCCAGGTTGCCTCTGGTTCAATGGCCTTTTATATTTTCATTCTATGCCACACATATGTTTCAAGGAGGGTTTCTCCTGTCCCGAAAGTTACCTATATGTCCCTGCCACGATCATAACTGTGGCATGACCACCTTAGGTATCTCTCCTATATATTTTAAGCAGGGTGGTAAGCACCCTCCTTATTTCATGGAAGTTTCTAGACGTCTTTGTTTGTTATGCAAAGGTCATTTTGTGGCCTGTTAGATTATTCCTCTCAAAATCTACAAGTACATGACTTGCTGTATGTGTCTAAAGGTCAGCTTCTCTTTTTTCTTGAAGATCAACTTCTCTATTTCTAAATATGGTGATCTAAATGTGAGTAAGTGTGAGTGTGTGTGTCTAAATGTCTAAAGGCAACAGGGCATACTACTTACAGAGATTCATACAATACAATACAATAATTTATTACAAATCCCTGTCAACACTAATAAATATGCAGCTATGTGTATGTCAAAAAGCAAGCAGAAATCAACAAACTATTAAAAAGTATTAAAACGAGTTTCTTGCAATGCTCCTATAACCACATACATGTGAAGCATTGCTGCGTGTCTACCTGTCATTATAACCAAGACACATCAGCCAAGGTTAAAGGAAGAATACTGAAAGGTTTCAAATACACAAAATCCATTAATTTGCTCTGAAATGTGTTTACTCAACACTACGTCACACCATCCGCATAGTGATATGCCCGCAGTCACGACATAGAGCTCTTCTGCCTCTCAGTATCCTTCTCTTCTCTGGAACAGACAGATGGGCAATGGGGGATGGGAGAAAAGACAGAAATGTGGTAAAACATGGAAGAGGGAGCCGAAGACAGTAAAGAAAATAAGCAAATAAAGCTAAAGATAAATTGTCTTTTGTATAAATAAGAGATACAATCCTATGGCTATAGAAGATAGCACTAAAATGCAACCAGGAGACTTTAATTATTAAAAACACTATAATATGCCATGATTGACTGAATTTACACAATTTCATTGTGAGTTCAAAAGGTCAGAGTGCCCTTAATAAATCAGTGTTGGGGATTGGGAAAGAATCATGGGTGTAAAACAAACATAAATCAGCAACCAAAACAATATGGGGGAAAAACAGATGGAATATTGTAGGCTAGGATTATGACTTGATCCCACAATGACAGCTTGTTTAATTTCAGTTTTCCATATGGCCTACGTCACGCCAAATAAAACTTCATACAAGAATGTAAATGCACAACCAAAAGAGAAGACTGTTAGTAGACCATAGTTGTGTTTATCACTGTTCAGGGATTTATTACTTAGAATTAGTGTTACATTAATTATAACTGACAAACAAAAGTTATCCTCCGGCTCATTTGTATTTATAGACCATTTATCAGGCTGTTGATTTAGTGCAATAGAAATCATCTTTAAGAAAAATCAATAGCAGGCAACACAAGATGTTTGAACAGGACTCAGGACTCACTGTTGTCACTATTATTAGATGGTTTAGACACTTAGTGACTCTGATTACTGACTGTGGGTGACATGAGCACTGGCATAGATAACAGATGAAGTGTTTGTTTCAGCCCCTTTATACAGTCCCTTATACAACTTGTGCCTAAGCTAATAACCCTTATACAGTATAGAACATTATCTCAAATGTATTAAGGGATTCATAAAAACCACTAAGGGAATAATGAATTTAACATTAGTATTACATTTATTAGCATTTAAAGTTAAAGCTACTCCAGATGACCTGGTCCACAACATCATTATTTCTGCAGAAGTTCTTTTAGATTAATTTTATTGATCTATTTATGGATTGATCTGTTGAGCAACATGCATTTCTGGGCTAATGACTTCTCCAGAAGTCATCATTTCCAAGTAATGAAACAAGATAAATAGGGTGTGATTGTTGAGGCAGCCCCAAAGAAGCTACACAAAATCTGTGTACAGTCTGTTCTCAATTCTCAAGAAATATCTGTTTACTATATATTAACTATCCCTTGATATAAAAATTTTGCAGACCTTGGATGAATCACACACTTGACAATTAGCTTACTTGTACAAACAGAGGAAATGCACTGCTGTTCTATTTTTCCTAGAAGTGTTCATGATTCAAACATTACAGCACACATTTCTGAAAGTAAAACGTAACCCCAAATATCTAGAATATGCTGAAATCTCACTTTGTTCATTTTAGGAAAAACTTGAAAAGCCTACTGGAACAAGCAATACAAAAGGCCTACACCATTTTAAATGGCCAAACCAAACCTTTACTCAACTGAACTACTGTTGTGTGGCCTGAAGAGGGCTGTTTATACAAAAGATCTCAGCATGGTCTCATATTCTACTTTGCTGCTGTGCTGCTTTGTTCAGAAGCTAGACATTTAAAAAATGTTGACTCCAAATAATTAATCAGTGTTCAATGATGCAAGAGATAATATAACCACTTGTATGTTAACAGTTTAGACAAAATGGTTTGTCTATAATTATGATTAGGTTGAACACTGGATCAGATTACAGTAACAATGCAAAATAAATAATCCAAAGCAACTGTACTTTCATAGTGAAAGAGACTTTAAAATCTCAATCTCTTTTTTACAGTCTTTTTTCGCAACTGTACTTTCATAGTGAAAGAGACTTTAAAATCTCAATCTCCTTTTTACAGTCTTTTTTCTGTGAAACAGCGGATGCACTGGCTCCACTGACTTAAAACAACATACGAGATACTCACTGAAAAATATATTTTAAAGTGAGCAAGTCATCAAAGCAAAGTATTTCTGAGGGTTAATGTATAACTTACAGTGAGTGTAGCACAGTTTTAGGTTTGTAATGAGGCCTGAGATTATAAACTCCCACATGCTAAAGCGCACTCACCATCACTTCCTTCCTCTAAAGACGTTCTGAATTATGATAAAGCTGACAGTGGAAAGTAAGCAAAAGCGAAAGAGTCAAACGGTAGAGGAACCTTTAAAGAAGGTGCCAAATGTACAAAGTTAATATATGCAAAGCGGTACAGAATATTAAATAGTACACAATAAGGGGTAAAGAGGAATCCGTTATACTGCTTTTGAGCGAAAGAGCAGCCATGAAGAAGAATTCTCTCTGTGTGTTTTTCATCATTACCTTCCTGCAAACAGGTACGTGCTAACGTCAAATACGGGAATAAATTGTATAAGATGTTTCCGCTTCTAAGCACTTTTCCAGTACAGACTTTACTCACTTTATCAGATGCCACTGGAAACAGTTAAAATATATCGACATGTAACAAGATCCTTCTTCAAAACAAGACTCCATTTATGAAAAAATCATTGCTATCACCAAACAAATCTATGTGTTCAAATGTGGGCCTAGGTATTACTATACTAATATTGTATTTCATTATCACATGTCATAAAGGCAAGTATTTGTTTAAAAATTAACATGTATGATGTATAGTGTCTAATACTTGACAATATTTAGAAAACGTAACAATGGAAATTATGTTTTATTAGCAGGTTACCACAGGTTAACGCAAATGCTTGTGTTACTGTCATATAATTACCACTTATGGTAACTACTGTAAATTACTATATTTAAAGTTAAAATTATGTTTTTAGAGAAAGAAAGCTCAAATAATACATGTCAATTGAGAGGTGACTTTTTAAAAAGTAATTAAAACCCAGTCATTAAATATTTGTTTAAAATACACCACCAAATTACTTCACATTCATTTTGCTTGTTGTGTCTTTTGTGGCCATGCAACTTACTAGTGAAAAGAATGAAATATTAAAATTGAACATTCTGGATTACATGTGTTCTAAAGAGTCATCTGAGTCATGGCTAATCAAATTCATACAGACAACCACACAGCTAATCATTACATATTTCTTACAATCGTATACTATCAAGAATGTCTATAGATCGTAAACAATCAACATTCAACAAACAATTCAAACAATCAAACACATCAACTGTGTATGTAATTAGAAATTTAGTGTGCAGTTAACTGGAATAATCACAGTGTGAATCAGAGTGGAACCATATGGGCTTTGAAAACACCTTGCACATCAAACCATCCACATTATGGATTCACTAAATACTGGGGAAATTCAGGCATCTTTGTAAAAACAAGTGGCTTCAAAGTTTTTATGGCATAGCCAGAAATCTGGTTTTCCTCACTTCATACAACAATAAAAACTTAAGTACAACACATCAAAACATACAAAGGGATAAACCTTGCCAAACGTATAACGTGCGTGAACTGCATGTTACTAAATGGAGAAATACAGTGCATAGATCAATATACAGTATTTATATAGGTCTATCAATAATACAAATGTGTAAACATTATCCCAGAAATGTTGTATAAAGTAGTTTGAATATATTTAAATATATTTAAATTATTAATATGTCTAAAATAAGTGTTCCCCATCTTGTTCATTTTTTCCCCATATTTTATTCTTTTTAGCAAAAGTATTATGAACTTTTTCATATACTCTGTTTTGTAAATGCTTGAGGTTTTTTAGTGAAATTGAATATTTTGTTAATTTTTGTAATGAAAATAAGTTTTACAACCTCTATATGGAGCAAACTAAAATATAACATGTGAGTTAATTTTAATGCATCACTTGAAACAAATTTATAAAAATGTACATAAAATCATTCATTTCCTAAAGTTTGGGCACGTTCCAGTTCTTAGAGCTTACAGTTCCTACTGAACTGTCAAGGCCTCTACTGAGTGTCACTCTGAGTTTTATGCTCAGTTGAAAACAAAATGTAGCTTTTTGGACAGAAATTCTAGCACTGTGATAAAAAACACACAAAGCGTAATACACCATAAATAATATGAAGCATGGTTGCGGCAAGTTTAATGGGGGGAACTAAGCAATTGATCAGAATTGAAGGGGAATTGGATAATGCCATATATAATTAAATTACTGAGTAAAAACCTGCAGCACTCTACTACAAAGTTTAAATTGGGCTGGTCACCTTCCATCAGTACAATAACATTAAACGCACTACCAAAAAAACAACATAATGGCTTAAGGATAAGAAGGTGAATGTTGCTAAGGGTGATGTGAGAGCCCTGATCTAACTATGGATCCGACGAGATAAATCCATTTCCTCTCTTCCAAATCTGAATAAACTCAACAATTCTGCAGCGAAAAATCTGTAAAATCATGTAAATCATATAATCTCTAATCTATGTACAAATATAAAAATGATACATAGAAACACAATGATGCCACATTGATGAACTATAAACTGATGCCTTAACTTTAATGTGGTCCAACAATGGAAAAGACTATTAGCATAATAAATATTCATGGAGATCACACATTGACAGATGTTCAACAAGGCAGCAGACGGTGACAATCAATACATAGTCACCAAATCAATCAATGCCCGGGTGAGGTTGTTCCACAACTTTGTACACCATGCTAAGAGCATGCTCTGTTGTACAAATTTGGTGACCTGAAATTAAGATATATTTAAAACGTCATAAAGAATGACAAAATGAGTGCCCAAAGGAAAGATTGGAATCCCACTATCAAGGCTTTGTGGAACAATCATACTTTTGGAACAATCTCCAAATATTACAGACAACGACATGAGAAAGAATACCATGGTGTTACCCGCTCACTGCCACCTGAAAAGGGAAACT
>JAUZSV010425033.1:0-10561 GCA_034780495.1 Parotocinclus cesarpintoi
GAATAATAATAATAACAACAGCAACAATAATAACAACTCATAGTTATTATTCTAATAATAATTATTAATATTATCATCATTGTTATCAATATAATGATAATAATAATAATAATAAAAATAATTAATATTGTTTTACGTGTTTAACCAAGGAGTATTGGTACCCCTCAATTGAAATAAGACCAATAAGATGCACATTGTAGTTCTACAATTACAGACAGTAGTCCATCTGTTTCTCTGTATACTTTGTTCAACCCCGTTACTATGTTCTCTAATGGTCAGGATCCCCACAGGACCAGCGCAGTTTATTTACTGATCATCTCAGCACTGCAGTGACACTGATGTGGGGATAGTGTTATTGTGTGGTGTTCTGTTATGAGTGGATAAGACACAGCAGTGCTTCTAGAGCTTCAAACACTGTGTTCACTCACTCTGCACTCTGTTAGACATCTACCATGCTGCTCCACCTTGTCAGAGACAGTAGCTTGTCTGCTGCTCGATATTTAATGTTCAAACGAATAAACTTTATTGTCTTTTGCAAATGTTTACTAATTTGGAATTTGATGCCTGTAATACGTTCCAATAGAGTATAAGGAATGCTCAAGAA
The DNA here is from genome assembly GCA_034780495.1 of Parotocinclus cesarpintoi. Lineage (NCBI taxonomy): Eukaryota > Metazoa > Chordata > Actinopteri > Siluriformes > Loricariidae > Parotocinclus > Parotocinclus cesarpintoi. The sequence goes on from JAUZSV010425033.1 coordinate 605, forward strand.
AATACCTGCTTGGAACATTTCACAGGGGAGTGTCATGATTGGGTATAAAGGCAGCATCCTCAAAAAGCTCAGTCATATACAAGCAAGGATGGGGCGAGGTTCACCATTTTGTTAACAACTGTATGAGCAAAAAGTTTAAGAACAACGTTTCTCATAATGCAGTTGCAAGGAATTTAAGGATTTCATCATCTACAGTCCATAATATAACTAAAAGATTCTGAGAATCTTGAGAAATATCAAGGTAGTGGCAAATTGGAAAAGATTGAATGCCCATGACCGTAGATCTGTCTGAGAGCACTGCATTAAAAACAGACACCATTCTGTAACGGATATTACCACATGGGCTTAGGAACACTTCAGAAAACCATTGTTAGTGAATACATTTCAGTGCCCCATCTACAAGTTGAAGTTAAAACTCCACCATGCAAAGTAAAAGTCATATATCAACAACACCCAGAAACTTTTCTAAACCCAAGCCCCTCTGAGATGGACTAGCGCAAAGTGGAAAAGTGTCATGTGGTCTGACGAGTCCACATTTTAAATTGTTTTTGGAAATCATGCATTTCATTTAATCGATTGATTGGTTGGTTTCTTTTGTCACGCACCTGTTTTTTTATTTCAGTTAATTATTTTCTGCTTATTTAAGTCTGGCGATCACCTTTGTGTCTCCCCTGTTGTGTGCGCTTTTGGTTTCGTTTTTTTTTTTTCGTTTCATATGTTCAGTGCTGATACAGCCCGCATTAGGGTCCGCGGCTGGAGGGGTCGCCTTCAGGCGGCTCCTGATCGCTATGGGACGACCCCCGGATACACGGTCGCCAGAGGTTGTTCTGGGATCCTTGGCCGTAAAGGGCAGTCCCCAAACCTCGTCCATCCATGGCTGTAGTTGGATCCGCGGCTTTCGTTAGCCGCTTCCTTTTTTCCCCTCGTTTTTGTCCTCTTACTTTCTTTTCGTTCAGGCTGTTTTTGGTTTTCGGTTTCTTTGGTTATTTGGGCTCATTCGCGGTACCCCTGCTCTCTAGCCGCTCTGTTGAACCCCGGCACCTATGACGTAATGCGGACCCTCGGCGTGAAGTCGTTTTGGCTGTACCACAACCCCTTAGTCACATTGTGGACCCTTGACGTCTCATCCCGTCCGCGGACCCCTGGCATCCTGCTGTCCTGCGAACTCCAGGCTCTCAAGCTGCACTGTGGATTCCTGGTGTCCAGGCTGTTTGCGGACCTCCGGCACCTCGGCTGTCTTTGGGTCCCATGACACCCCACCGCAGGATTCTGGGCTCTCAGCTCGTTAGCCCGTACTGGACTGTCGCGTGGGACCTATTCTACCTTTTGGTTATGCCTGGCTAATTTTGTTTAATAAATGTTCTTTTGTTTCCCTTCATTCGTTGTCTGTCTGTGGATACTGCATTATGGGCTACGACCATTAAAACCCTGTAGGGATCCTGGGGAGGTTTCTGGGATGCCCTATCGTAACAGCGTGGCTTTGTAGTAAATGAGTGTGGGTACTAGACTGTCCTGTCTGCAGTCCAGACCTGTCTCCCATTCAAAGCGTGTGGCACATTCTAAAGCACATAGTACAACAACGGAGACCCCGGAGTGTTGAGCAAGTGAAGTTGTATATCAAGCAAGAATGGGAAAGAATTCTACCTACAAAGCTTCAATAGTTAGTCTCCTCAGTTCTCAAACACCTATTAAAGTTAAGTCAAATTCATTTATATAGCGCTTTTTACAATGAAGCATTGTCTCTCAATCTTATATGATCTTAAAAGGCCAATCCAAAGCTGTGCAAGCCTAGGGCGACAGTGGCTAGGAAAAACTTCCTGAAAGTAGAAGGAAGACACCTTTGGAGGACCAAGACTCAAAAAGGGACCCATCCTCCATGGGTGGCCTATATTGAGTGTTGTTAAAAGGAAAGGTGGTAAACATGCCCCCGCCCCAACTTCTTTAGAACGTGTTGCAGGCATCAAATATAAAATGAGTAATTATTTGCAAAAAAAACAATAAAGTTTATCGAGTTGAACATTAAATATCTTGTCTTTGTAGTGTATTCAATTGAATATGGGTTGAAATTGATTGGAAAATCATTGTATTCTTTTTTTATTTATGTCTTACACAACGTCAGTAAGACACAGGCCTGCACCACCCTGAGGGCCACACCATCCTCTGCTGATAGGTAGATGGTGCAGCTGTGAAGAGGGTCAAAAGCATTAAGTTCCTGAAAGTGCAATCTGCGGATGATTTGTCCATGATCACTAGCACCATAGAGGCTAGACTCCATCCCCTATAAAGGCTTAAAAAGGCCAGACAATCTGTTTTGGTACTATTATATAAAATATATTGAGATTACATACAGCTATTTCCCACCATATAAAGGTATGCTACTATTCACCATCAGATATTTATAAGGGCAACACAGTGCATTCCGTAATTGTAAAAGTATGTGGCTATGATACAGCACCTGCGTAACCCAGACATCAGAATTGTCAATCTCGTCTTCAGTTACCTGTGATGAAAAGCAAAAGATTTGAACTCCGTGTTGATAACTTTTGAACCACAAGAGATCTTGAAAATTTGAAAATTCTGGTCTTCTTTGATATGCTAAATGACAACCTTCCCATTGGAAAAACTTGCGATTGACCCAAAATAGCAGCTTTCAAGATGGCAGCCATGTTTTGGAATTAGCCTAAAACATATTCAGATATGCTCTTTTCCCTTTTGTTTCTAAAATAAAAGTGTCCCTTGAATTTTGACTCACCCTTTAGATATAGGTAACATTTTACAATAAAGGGAAATGATATAGCATTAGTTTGTGCTGTATTCCATGAATGAGTAATTCGTTCATACACGTAATGAGTCATCATTAATATGTGACAGTGAGTTTGTCACATGCATGCGTTAATCCAAGAGCAATATATTAATTCATGTAGTAATTAAGATAGAACAAACGTTAAGGTAGAACGCTATGATTACTTCTTTATGAATTCATTGTGTTTGTGGCCCTCAAGGTAAAGTGTTACCAAACTGTTGTTTTCCTTTGTTTGTTTTATGTACAGTGTTGGGATCTCATTATTTATTGTATGCAAGTACATAATAAAATGAGCGTAACAGAAATCTTGATTCAGAAGTCTGGTCCGCCATCAAAGCTTTGTGCACTATTTATTCTGGTGTACAACTTGTTACTAATATTGATATCGACAAATATCAATTGGTGCTGTTATTGGTGGGTGTAAAAAGCAGTTCACAATTCCTATAGATGTTGGTATTGATAGATTTAAAGATTTAAAAAACAGTTAATCAATTATTTTGCCTTTACTGATACATGTTTTTTCTGTGTATGTTTCAGTACTATTTCACAATCAGCTTCAATCATGAGAATCAGAAAGCTCTTGAGCTCCGCACTGAAGATGTGAAGGACTGCGATGAATGGGTTGCAGCAATAACACATGCCAGGTAAATGCAGTCTCACATCAGCCTCAATTCAGTCACATAAAAGTGAGTTTGTCACCAAATGTGTGTGTGTGTGTGTGTGTGTGTGTGTATGTGTGTGTGTGTGAGAGTGTGTGTGTGGGTGTGTGTGTGAGAGTGTGTGTGTGTGTGTGAGACAGAGAGAAAAAGCAACCTATACATTTTATTCAGATTATCTGAGTTATATAATCATCAAATCAGATTTTGATCCAATCATTTATCAGCATGAAACATGCAAACCTGATATATGCAGTATTTATTTATTTGGCTTTAATGTCGCTTATCGGCATCAGTGGCCATCCAGCAACACGCACAAGGTTATATCCATACAAAAGTTCATTCCAAGACCAGTCATACATACACAAGTCAGTGACAATTTAGAGACACCAATTTACCTAACATGTCTTTGGACTGTGGGAGGAAACCGAAGTACCCAGAGTAAACCCACACAAACACAGGGAGGACATGCAGACTCCACACAGAAAGGACCCAGGTTGCTCCACCCTGGGATTGAACCCGGGACCTTCTTGTTGTGAGGCAGAGGTGCTACCCACCGAGCCACCGTGCTGCCCTGATACATGCAGTAACCAGTGTCTTAAACATCACCACTGGATATGTACCCTCTTTATACACAGTATGATTTTCCTTGTAAGCTTGATATTTCAGCTTGCCCCAAAGTCTGTAATTTGCATGCATCATCTCTACAGTAAGATAAAATTTTGCCTGTTATTTTACCCGTGTGTTAGTCAATGTTGATATTAAATGTATGGAAATGCATGTAACATCATAAGAGAAACACTGCAGTGCATTGCTTATGTAGTCAGTACTGGAACACTACAGTGTTCAATAAAAAATTTCCAAGTATGATATATAATATGGTGTTCGGACAACATTGAGATTAGCATAACATATACAGTACATAACGCAGTCCAACAGAAAGTTTTGTAAACATTAAGCAAATTTGTATTAAACATGTATTAAAGACTCCATATAAGCACTAAGATGATGATGAGCAGGTCTTAGCCTTCAGGTGAATTACATCTGCTGAAACTGTACCGCACAGCTCAGGTCAGTTGTGGATTAGTGTTTGAGAATTAACTTATTTTTGTAGCAGAAAGCTAATGCACTGTGGGGGGAGAAACAAGTGGAGTAATACAGCATTTGCAATGCAGCACAACAGAGAAAAATGATTTGTGTCATGAATACAACAGGCAATATGCTGCACTGTCAAGAGAAAGCTGTCACTCCCAAACCTGGCTGGCCATCCTCTGTTGTTCTATCACATCAATGTTTCTTAATGCAGACCGGCAGCCCACTTTTTCTTTAGTGCACCATTGTGAGTAAAGGTTTTTGACTTCTCTGCGTGGGCTCCAAGGGTATCCGCAGTTGTAAAGATAATCCCTTCAGCCGGACTGGCACCAACTATCATGGATTAGTCAAAATCACATTTATTCCATTCTGATGGCTGATGTAAATGTTAGCTGAACCTGCTGGCTCATATCGGCATGTGCAGTGTGGCTCAGCACTGGGTACCTGTGGTTTGGATTCCCACCACTTGCAAATTGATGCTTGAGTTGAAAAGTTGCCTTCCATTGTGAGTCTTCGGTGCACGTTGGGTAGGAAATGGATCTGCAGCTGTCACATGACCAGATAAGGGGGTGCCTCCACATTGCTCGTAGATGTGTATCGACACTTTCTGCTCACAATTTAATTTGTTTTTACAACATTGGGTTCACAAATAAAGTTTTTATAATAACACATTTGCAAAAATACTTTCATGAAAAGACCCACCAACTCCCCAAGGTTTCCAGCAGCCCATAGCCCACAATAGCTTAATTTCTTCCTACACCTAGCTGGCTTTCCCTTTGTAAAAAACTTGTCTCTGATTGTCTCAGTGACACCATGTCTCAGCCCCACACCATGTCAGACCCTTTTGGTCCTTGGCCTTTTGGGCTTATTGCTTATAATAGTCTGGACTGTTCGTTTTGTCTTTGGTCCAGAACACCTTGCTTCCAGCAGAAAAAACGTGAATGCCGTTTGGTCAGAATCCAGTACACATTTCCACTCTGTGATGGTCCATCTCATATGCCTCTGCACAGGATTGACATGAGTCGTTATCCCGGAATAATAATTTAAGTGATATTTGTGAATGTTAATCTGCATTTTTGTGCTTGACAAAGGTTTGCCAAAGTGATCCCTTGCCCGGTACATCAGATATTGCTAAATGATTGTTTTTGTGCAGTTCTGTCTGAGGGATATCACAAGTGACCTTGTTCTTTATGCATTGAAATTCCTCCAGACTCCTTGAATTGTTTGATGATATTATTATAAATGTAGAAATACTCAAATTCCTTTATATCTTTCTCTAAAGGTGAATGTCTTTGAACATTTCAATAATGTATTCATACATTTATTGACAGTCTGAAGATCCTCTATACATATTTGCTTATCAAAGGCTCATCTTTTCCTAATAATGTACCCAGTCATTATTACAATCACCAATTATTCACCAATCACCAATTATTGACATCACCTGTTTGAATCATGTGATTATCTGTTTGTTTTTCTTAATACATTACTAGCCCTAAATTTCCTTCGCCCCCACTTATTTTGGAATATGTTGCAGAAATCGATTAATTAACAAAGTTAATTAAACAAATTTAAAATAAAGTTAATTAAGTTAAAATTAAGTTAATGAAGTTGAACATAGAAAACATGTAATATCTTGGTTCATACTGTTTGCAATTGTTGTATGGGTTGTATATCCTAGAACATGATGTGCAATTGCTACAACATAATGTATATTTGTTATTCAACTATGTAAGAACATATTTTGTATTTTATTTGTCTTATATTTTAGCTTATATTTATTTAATATTTTATATATTGTCTTAATTGTTATAATGATATGAAACAAGTTAGTGTAAAAAATATGTGAAAATACTGGATATCTGGTGGAACACTTTTTCATTTCCCTGTGTGTTTATATAGCAATATGATTGTTAATTTTGGCATGTGTATGTGGGCATTCAGTTACAGAAACCTGGCCACAGAGCATGAGACTCTCATGCAAAAGTACCTCCATCTACTCCAAATCGTAGAGACAGAGAAAACAGTTGCTAAGCAACTTCGACAACAGATAGAGGATGGAGAGATTGAGATAGAGCGCTTAAAATCTGAGGTAAGGTTAATTTAATGTGCAGTAACAAGGTTGTTCAATGTTAAACAGGTCTTGTATCTAGTCTTTGTAAATATATTTAATAATGATTAAAGGGGATTCACAATATGGAGCCATCCTTAGACTACTTGGCCCTCTATTTAGAATCTCTTCTCATAAAAAATAGCTTTTCAATAGAGCTGTGATACCTGATGTATTCTTCATCCACGAGATCAAATAGCCATTTTACATTAAAGTGCAAATTTGGCTTTGTGCATGAATGGCTTGCTGAATATGCATGGATAAAGCTCTATTGTGCATGTTGCATCCATGCTCTGCAACATAATAATAAACTCCTTTAGTTGGTATCATGGTAAACGAGAGCTCTCAGCTTCAGACTGCATCAGCCACCCCCTTTTGTGTTGGCAGAGCTCTTTTAAAACATTTTAAATGGTCCTCATTTATAGTCCTCATAATACATTTGTCTATTTCCACCCCAGGTTTTTCAATCTTAATTTGCATCTGCCTCCAGATTATATTATTGATTTTTGACCAATATTTATTTGACTGGTTAGTCATGGATGTCACCTGTAGTCATTTTATAAATTAGATTTCACCTTGTTACGTTCGGAAGAAAATTAATTGAATAAAATCTTATTTAAATAAACAGGGGTTGCACAAAATAACCACAAGCTAGATCAATATATTAATATCAAAGGCCTAATTTGACTCAAGAACAACTTAAATTCATCCTAAATGCTACCATATAAGCTATGAATTGTTTGTCATGGGACTGGAACAAATTCTAAAACAGAAAACACAATATTACTATAATTTCAACAAGATGGTTGCCTTTAGCTTTATTTTAACCCTAATGTACTTGATTAATGTACTAGCATTTATTGTTATCTGAAAACATAATTTGATTTAAACATAAATCAATCGAGGATATAAATGCATGCTGATAATTGAAGCTTTCGTTATGTGCTACCTAATTATTTAACATTCTTTGTCCAAGTGGCAACACTGGCTTAAATTTCAGTTTAACAAATCTCATGACATTAAGTTTTGACTTTATGACTCATAGAGTCACAGATAAATTTTTACATCTGTGAATGGTTTTGTGCTTGATATTATTGTACCTGTCCTGTATGTGACTCTCAGTGTCTTTAGTTATTTGACTAAACAATAACAGCAACTTTATTTTGTAGATTGCTGGTTTGCTTAAAGATAATGAGAAGATACAGTCCAGCCCTACCACAGCCCAGAGTGATGATGATTCTGAAATCAAGAAAATCAAGAAGGTAATTACTTTTTGCCATTCATTAGACACTATTAAGAACTATGTTAATGTAACAGCAACAGGGAGAGCGAGTGAAGTTTCATTTAATCAATATTATTCTGTGACAGCAGTTAAGTGAGACAAACTAACAAAGTTAATTGGAAATAACATAAGAAAATAAACAGATAAACTTTTATATTAACAGGGGGGTCAGTTTTCAGAATCCATGTTTATATTTTTATTCTGTATTATTATATATCTGCTAATCTTTTTAAAGACACATGGCCTGGTGGCTTGGTGGGTAGCACTGTCGCCCCAGAGAAAGAAGTACTCTGAGTACTCTGGTTTCCTCCCACAGTCCAAAAGCATGTGTCTTAGGTCAACTGATGTCTCTAAAGTCTGAGCCTGTGTTTGTTTCTGACTGTTCCTGTGCTGTTAGCTGGGCACTGGCACCCGTTTCAAACGTTATTAAAGGGATAAGAAAGTTAATGAATAAATGGACAGTGTTTCATATAGACATTATATTATTACTGTGTTCCAGATTTAGTTGAAGACAACATCTTTTCAAGACAAAGCATTATCACCAGTGTAACAATATACACCAGTGAGACAAAACTTTATGACCACCTGTCCCATATTCTGTTGTTCCTCCATGTGCCTAACTAGTCAATGCATAGCTTTTTAAAGACTGCTATCAGGATGTTAGCTTGGTAACCAGATGTTATCCTTAAAGCAGTGTATGGCAAGTTGGAGTTGACATGAATATCTTTTTTGTTTCAGCACATCTGATCTGGTAAATATCCAATACCATGTTGTCAGTTTGTTCTTTCTTTGGCCATTGTTGCACTACAGCAGACCAAGAGCACCTCACAAACCTCACCATTTCAGAGATGCTCTGACCTAGTTTCTTGGGCTTAATATTTGGTTTGCTATCACCAGTTTTTATCTAATATGTAGCAGACGTTTGTCATGTGTGGTTAAATCAAAATGCTATAAGTGGTCACAATGCCTTCTAGTTACCAAAGGAATTCTCCTCTGTCCAATCATATGCACCAACAAACTCCCTCCCAAGCTGTATTCAGAATTCTTTACGAATGTAGAAATGATAATCGCTAAAGTTTCTGCCAACCAGCAGTTGTACCAAAATTTACCCATTTGGGGTGCTTACAAGGCCCCTCTTTAGACAGTCAGCCACATTTCCCAGCACTGGGGCCAGACCACAAGCTAGCACTGCTAGTAGTTATCTCCTGTCATTGTAATGTACATGAAAGAAGGTTTGAAAACAAATTTGTGCCTAGTTTTGTGATGCCGCTAAAGCTAGACTCTTGTGCCTTTTGTGGAGTATTTGGTGGTGGGACCACGGTGGTAGAACTAATGGTCTCTTGGTTTGGTGAACTTAAAGGTTTGTCATCATTGCTAACACTTGATTTTGAAGTGCTTGCTTTTTCAGTAGTCTCCCCTTTAAGATTTGTATCCAGATATGTTTGGTTCAGGAGTTCTTCTGGGCGATGGGAAGATGACATAACGAAAGCTCGGAGCATTAGCCAGGGGAGGGAGCTGCAGTGTTCTTGAATAATTGACCTCTAGTTGGCCCACGATTTGCCACTCTCGCCAAAGTTCTGCCCAAGCCGATTGCCTGTTTCACCTATGTGGATTCGTCAGCAATGTTTATGACAGCATCCTTATTTATGTAACCCTCTTGGATATGCAAGGGTTTTTGATTAATATAATTCCTCCTCCATGCCTGTCCTTGGTGTTTCACATCAGGGTTTTCTCTCTTCTCAGTTGCTGTAAGAAATGGAGCAGAACCAAACAACAAAAATATTTAAGATGAGTGTACTACTCAAAATTCAGTGTTAAACAGCTGGGGATTGAGTTCTGAAGGAGTTGTGTTGTGAACAACAGGTGGTATAAAGTCTCGTGTGCATCAACAGAATGAGAATCAGGAGGCCCTTTAAAGTTTGCTTACAGTGTGAACACAAAAGTACACATTTGTTTTGTGAGCAGTATAGTTGGTTTGCATTCAGGTTTATTTGGAAAAAAACATAGTATGGTT
>JAUZSV010425044.1:0-10561 GCA_034780495.1 Parotocinclus cesarpintoi
TCTGAAGGAAAGTGTGAGGGTTGCAGTTCAAACACCAACCCGCACTGTAAAAGAAATCCCCTGCATTTCTCGGGATCGCCGGAAAAGTGCTCCGGGGGTGGCATAGGGGTGCTCGGGGCGTGAAGGGGGGTACCGGCTACCGTAGGGCAAAACAACAAACAACAAACCAGGACGATGAGGTCAGAGAAACAGACTACCCAGAGTAAAATATCAAACCAGGGAGTGACAGGAAGTGAGAGTATACATAGGTAGGGTACAGAAATTAGTAATTAGCTCTTAAAAATTAGAGGATATTACAAAATGAATTAGTTAATTGTAGTTAGCATTTATCTAGGCTGATAGGTGCAAACTTGACAGCTATGTACGTAACATTGCCTGCACCTGAATTATTCTGATATATTTCGATTTTATTTTATATGAAATATCTTACTTCGACTCCAGCACTTAAATTCAGCTCATTTATTCCTGACATTTACATTTAGAGTGTTTAGCGGATGCCTTTATCCAGACTGATATACAGTCATTAATGCATGCTAGGACAAACAGTGTGCAGCCCAAGAATAGCTCCCAACTAAAATCCTTTTACTAGCATAGCAATGAAACAGTGGGAAGTTAAATTATTTAAATTTATAAGAGCAGTTGTGGTCTTGACTTAAGTGCTTAAATGTGCTTCACTTAAGAATGAACAATGTAAGTCTTTATGTGGTATTTAAAATAAAATGTTACTAAGAAATTTGGACAGCCAGAGAAAATTAATTCCACCACATTTTAGCTGGCATAGAGAATTGTCTGAGTTGACTCAAAATGACTTTAAAAGGAAACAAGGTACAGAGCAAGTTTTGATTTCATATTAAGATAGGACGGGGTAGCTTTGTGTTTTAAATCTGATGCAGGCAGCTACAGGGTGCCAGTGAAAGTATATATATAAAGATATTTAGATATATAAAGTCTATTGTGGGTTAAGGGTCTTGTTCTTGGCCCTAGCAATGATAGATTAGCCAGACAGAAGATTTAAACTCAAGACCATCTGGTCCCATTTCAGTACCAAAAATGCTAGGCTAAAACAGTCCAATCAGTTGCTCTATGTACTTTGATGAATAGAAAAACATACAATGTTCTGCATTGTGACGGGATGTAAAGGGATGTCCAGTTGCTAATTGCATCACTGGGTGAGGTTGGGAAAATGAGCAGGGAAATTTAGTTTGTTATCAAGGATTACTCAGAGGATACTTTTTGCAGTGTTTAGGGTTAAGAGTGTCATGGAGGATGGCAAGATCTTGATGACTGGACACATCTCCAGGAATGTAAAGCAGCTCAATATTGCTAGAATTTAGCTTCAAATGATGAGCTAGCACTGATTAGATGTCTGCCAAACATGCTAAGATGTAGACAGAGACCTGTGTTTCTGCTGGAGGAGAAAATAGGATGTGTTGGGTGTAATCTTCATAACAGTGGTTGGAGAATCCATGTGAGGTGAAGGAATGGAGAAAGAGAATTGAAGATGATCTAGGACTCAGAGAAGAGACTTGTTGCTTGTCTTCCTTTCATCTTACATGGAGAATCTAGTCAAACCAAGCTTCTGTCTTTGAGGGTACAAGGTACAGGGCATGATTTGATTACAGCCTTTAAGTTAGATGGTGCCGTTCCATTTTTCGCTTTGTAGGCGAACATCAGGGGTTTGTATCTGAAGTGAGCAGCTACAGGGAGTCAGTAAAGTAAGCGCATCAGTGGACTGACATGAGAAAACTTGGGCAGATTGAAAACCAGATGAGGCCCTGCATTCTAAATGAGTTAAAGAGATCTGATTGACCAGCCAGAATTACACTGCTGTAATCTAGTTTTGATATCAAAAGAGACTGGACATTCACCTGGGTGGATTCCCTTGAGTGGTAGGGTTGAATTCTCCTGATGTTGTAGAGCGAGTACCTACATGACAGGGTCAGTTAGGAAATGTGAGCAATAAGCTCAGTTGGTTATCAAAGATAACACCAAGATTTCTTGCAATCTCTGACGCTGTGATGGATTAGTTCAACTAGAAGTTGGCAAGATCCTGATACAAGGACCCATCTGCAGGAATATAAAGGAATTTAAATATTTTAACCCATTAAAAACCATGATCCCCTTTTGGGGGGGCGCCTACTGATGGGATGAGATGGGATTTAGGCAGACAGAAATAAAGTAAAAATGTTCAGAAAAAAATTGGCAGTTAATGGTTTAATATATAATGTTAATTATGTATAAATGAGAATGGGTTTCCCTCCTGTGTCTGGTTCCTCTCAAAGTTTCTTCCTCTTAATCTCAGGGAGTTTTGGCTTTCCACTGTTGCCATTTGGCTTGCTCGTTAAGGACAATAGAATCCATAAAATTTGTGATTATACATGTTCATGTATAATGTAAAGCTGCTTTGTGACAATGCCTATTGTAAAAAGTGCTATTTAAATAAAATTGATATTAATTGAATTAACGCAGTTCAGCTTTGCTGTGGTTTAGCTTCAGATGACATCCATGATGAGATGCAATCCAGACATGCTGAGATACAGGTTTAGACATAAACATCTGTTGGAGGGGAAGAGAGGATGAACTCGTAAGCATGAGTGTCATCAACATAGCATTGATAGGAATTGAGAGGTGAAGTAGGAGAAGCCATAACAGGTTATAACTTCACCAAGAGAACGGTTGTAGAGACAAAAGAAGATGTCAGAGAACTGAGATTTGTGGAAATCCAGTTGTAAGGGCATGTGGTTCAGATACAAAGCCTCTTCGTAATACTTATTAAGAACCACTTTCCAGGAATGAAGCAAGCTGCTGCCAATTTGAGTCTGCAATTCCAAGACTGGAGAGGATAGAACAGAGAATTTTGTGCACAACATATACTAGCCTTTGTTGGATTTTTCAGCAGGACATCATACTGATTGTATTCCTGTTTGCTGTGTTAACATAAAATTGCAGTTACTGTGTTATATTCTGATGCTTATGACTATTACATTATTATCTGTTTTCCATTGCTAAAAATCAAACTCATTTTTCTACATGACTACTGAGTGAGGAGGTCTCTGTGCGTAATGATGTAATTACCCAGTAGTAAACCTTGCAAAGTTGTCAGCGGTTCATACCTTTTTTGTACCATTGGCCCACCCATCCATTTTCCTGCCTGCTCGCTGCTAATAGCTGCTGTTCTATGAAAGCTGTCAGAGTAGTCAGACACAAAATGCTCTTATTAATGTCCTAATTAAATGGAATAGCATCTTGGTAAAGATGCAGGATCAGCAAGGTGTACAGCAGAAGGGTGCGGGATAATGTTTAAAACAACTGTTTTAGCCATTTAAGTAAGCTGAACAAGGCTTATAGTGAAAAGCAATCTTGGGCTATGTGAAAGGTGCTGTATAAGTGTAACCTATTATTATTATTTTATGGTGATACCATGGATTTGCCATTTGGTAACAAAAATTAATATATTTATACATACTTTTACCTTTTGCCCCTTGTCTACCTCACATAGGCTTTACATGTACGTTGAATTAGTTGGCCTGCAGTACTGGAAGTGATAAACGGCTGTTATGTGGTTAAGGTTCTGCAAACTGAAAAGAAGGTTCAGATCTCAATCACCTCTAATAATTTACATATCTTCCTGAAACATAAATGCATGCCAAGTTTGCCGCAATCAATTAGTAATGGTAATGGACAACTGAAGATTGTTAATCTCACCTCAACATGCCTTTTACAGTTACAGTAACAGAAGTCACTGTTGCAAACAGTTCAGCAAGCAACAATGTCATTATTTTTTACCACATCAAGCAGGGAAACGGTTCCTCGGTGGATAGCACTGTCTCCTCAGAATAAGGTCCCTGGTTCAATCCCAGGGTGGGGTGGCCTGGGTCCTTTCTGTGTGGACTCTGCATGTTCTCCACCTGTCTATGTAGGTTTACTCTGGTTTCCTCCCACAGTATAAAGATATGCATAATTGAGCACTTTAAATTGGCATTGACTTGTGTGTGTGTGTGCGTGTGTGTGCTTGTGTGTGCGAGTGTGTGTGTGCGTGTGCATGTGTGTCTGAAATGACCACTGATGCAGATGGTGATGTTAAGCAAACCAACTAAACAATAAATAAACTCATCAAGCGTGCATACACTTTAATGGAGTCTGAGGTGAAATGTGTCCTACGAATAGCCTGTATACATTTTTTTCAATACTGCCATGACATTGCACGATGTTGAACAGTAGAAGAACTACCTACTGAGAATCCTCAAAGGTCTACTAAACACAAAGTAAAGCCAATCAGAATGCCTTCTTGGTCACTTGGTCACACAAAAACAGGAGACAACCCAGAACTTTAAGAGAAGTGGGATGTCCGTAACACAAAGCTTTTGTATATGTGCAATGTTTTGTAGTAGTTATCACGTCCCTGGCTACATAAGTTCATTTAGACTTTACCGAAGTCTAATTTCTTTTAATTTAATCTCTTTCTGGTACCAATGCAAGCTTCTAAATTAGCATTTAGTCAACCTGGTAGCTTTTAGCTGTGTTTAATTGTTGTCCACCAAAAATCATAATTATCTTGACCTATTTGACTGCTATTTTAACCGCTCAGAATATAATGTCATGACTCTGCACACTACTACACACATTACTACAATTCAACTCATTTCCCTTTGTGACAAATGCAAGCTACCTATTTAGCTGTTAACCATCCTGCAAGCTATAGGCACAGTTATTATGGTTGACTTCAGAACTAAAGAGAATATACAGAACTAGCTTAATAATCATTTTTCAGAAGTAAAATCCACCTCATTTCTCCATGTGACTCATTCAATATACCTGTTTTGCCGTTAGCCCTCCCACTAATTGTTGTGCTACCATATCATCATAAATCATACAATAATTATTACATTTTTTTAACTAAATCCAACCATTTTCTTTACAAATGGATGAAGCCACATTGGAAGTCGTGTCTTTCTGATTTCTCACCTTCTAGCCTCTCACCTTTTGCTGAAGTTCTCTGATGTTGCCTGGAGTGTGCATTCGCAATGGGGACGAGTACAACTTTGTACTGTGATGCAGGAAAATCACTTGCAACTTAACATCAGCAAGACAAAAGGATTTGTAGTGGATTTGTCAGGCAACCTGGACCATATTCCAGTCATCAGTCCCCTCAGGGAGGGGAAGGGTTGCGGTGCAGTTCTACTGATACCTCGGTGTTCACCCAAATGAAATACTGAACTGAGTTGAGAATACTGATGAGCTGTACAATAAAGAGCAGAGTTTTCTTCCTTTCGGTGTGTCCATGAAGCTACAAGAAGCATTTTGCAGCCAGTGTCCTATTCTATGGAGTGGTCTGCCTCCATAGTGTACTGTAGTAGTGTTACTGTATTGGATGCTATGTGCCTTGGTAAGCTAATCAGAAAGGTCAGCTTAATCACAAAGCCAATGATTCTGGATCAGATTAACCAGAAAACAATTTCTTACTCCATTGTGATTTTATCTAGTAGTACCCTGCTCACATCACGCTAGATGATGTAATGTGCTAATTTGCAAATCTGTGATGTCATCACATCATATTTACATGCTGTCTAGTTTCAGATGGTATCCGTCCTCTAGATCTTGTTGCTTTTTTTTTTGTACAGGAACTATGGACTATGTGCATATTTCAAAAGAACCACGTTGTGTACATATGCAATGCATGCATTCAGTTAAACTGTGAGCTATTTTATTCACATCTGTCTGAACTGCCATGCAGTATATACTGCATATAGAGAGAGAGTGGTTACGCTCGCTAGTTTTTTGCTGTGTGAATTAGCTATGGTTTGTTACTCAATTTGTTTTTTTTTAAATAACTTGCTAGATGGTCTGAAGTTGACAGCACTATGCAATAACTATCCCTAATTGGATAGGGGAGGGGGGCAACCAGGATGATCCTTTGCATGAAAAGGTAACTCTCCCTTCCCTCTTCAGTACACAACCATAATCATATACAAATATAAAAAAAAATACTAATAATAATCTCAGCAAAATCTAACAGCATCTGTTTGCACTGATATCTTTGCAGTAGATATTATTTGAGTAATACAGTATTTTTAGTCTATCCACATAACGATTATCTGTAATGATAATGATATTTTTATCTAATCTATAAAAAAAAGCTACGGATATAGCAGTGAGATAGCCTGTTAGCTGTGACAATAATTCCAATTACTGTATGTTTAGAAACTTGGCTACTATTCAAAACATCATTAAGAAGAATTATATAGTGTGATTAATTTGTGTCTTTAACCAAATCTAGATACCCATTAAGCATATAATTAGCCAGCTTGCTAATTTGGTTGCATTCCAAATCACATACTGAGTAATACATGGTCTGTAGCTGTAGCTGAATGAAACCAATACAGAGTTCTCCAGTTTATTGGGCACTTACACTATGTACACTTTATTACACTTATGCTTTGGATATATTTTTTATGTGCTATCCCTGCTTTGTGCCTGCTTTTTTAACACATGGGATAAGAGTGCGCTGGAATGGATGTCTCAATTTGGAGACTGGTAGGCCTATAGGATTGTTTTCATGGGTGGCACTGAAGCATTACGCTTGCCCCCTCCTAACAGTAAAGTGACATTTTAGGCATGTGTGCTTTAGAATATTTTTTTTATATGATTAAACATTTTGGCTTCCATTCCATACCTTAGTATTACTGCTGTTAGCCCCAATTGGAAATGCAGATTAGTGTTATTTTAACCATACTATTTATCTTTGGAAGCAAAACTTCGGGAGGCTTCAGGTGGCTCGAAGTTCTCAATGTTTTTCACCAGACAATAACTCACATTTGTGATATCTTGCTAATATTAAGTTCCCATATAGCTTATTTTGCAGCTGTCTTCAGAACAGAGATACCATTGCAGTTATGTTTTGAATGTCTGCTTTGGAACCAATTATAATAAAACAAATACTACTTTGGGGATTATGGAGCACAGCATCCAAAATAAGTCAAAAGTCTTTTCATCATTTAATTGTGTGGTGACTGAGTAAAGATAAAAAGAAGAAATGTTGTCTTCAAACTAATTCTGTTTTGCTTGATAATACATCCTGCATGGTGTTGTGTGAAATGCTGCAACTTTAGTTGAGTTGTCTATGTGTAATGAGCTTTATTCTCTTAGATGTATTCTAAATCTTCTCTGTATCAGTCATAGCTTGTTGCAGCTGGTATCCTAAAAACTTTTTATTTCACGATAGCTGCTTTAAAACCAGCACAGCTGTAAGTTTTTGTATTTGACCTTTTATTGAACAACCCATTGTGTTTTAGGAGGTAATTAGAAACAGTGGTGGCAAAAACTTGTCTTGAATGTTATTCATTCTGAAAATACATTTTATATGTCAACAGTAATGTTTGATCCTGCTTTATTAAAATGGAAGTAAATCCAAGCAGCCATGCTGATTAGATTTAGTGGAAAGTCTTCACAGAAGTGTAGAGGTTGTAGAGAAAAAAATACAGCAAAACAAGGTCAAGTTACAGAGTAATAATGGTTATGGATTAGGAATGTATAGTGGAGGCCTGACACCACTAGTTAAAATATCATTCCTAACCCTGGCTTTGTACATATTAGTGATAACTGAATGGTCCACAAAGTTCCTATGATATTCACAATGAAAAATATTATATGCAAACATTACAAAAATGTAAATAATAGGTGTCCACAATTATGTCAAAGTAGATTATTGTTTAAAGGTAGCTGTAAATGATGCTGAACCCATAAATATCCAAGTCTAAACTGAAACTGTTGCACTGCACTTCTCCCTCTCTACCTTCCCTTAGCATCTTCATATTAGACTGTATTAAACTGACCTACATAAAAGCCGACAGGATGATTGTATTCAATCACCTAAATCGATTTAGGAGAAACAAAACTGTGTAACAGGTAATCACCTCAGTCAATTCTGATTAAAGAGAAATACAGAACAGAATACAAGCCATCAGAAGTCATCAGCTTTTAGACTGGAGGATGTTCACACATTTGTAAAGCCCTGTCTTCATACTGCTGTTAACATTGAGGTTTGTATTGCTTATAAGCAGACACTCATAGCTGCTATTTCATGAGGTATTCTTGTAGATACAGCCCTTGCCCTTACAGTATAACTTGTGTTGTATTAACTGTACTTGCTCAGGAACAAATATTTAGCATTTTTAAGGGCTAAACCTATTTCAAACTTTAGCGTATTCCAAATTGCTTAATGTGGGCTGACGTCAAGCAGGTAATGTTGCTTACTGGAAGAGATTAACCTCTTGGAGTTCATGGACAAATACACTGAATTGCCCACATTCGTCTAAACACCCATTTAGTAGAACTGTACCTCCCTTTGGCTTTTATAATATAATCCACTGGGTTTTGAAATCTTCCTGCAGTAATATTTAGCAAATGTGGGCAGAATGGCTTATTGCCTTTGTCACAAATTAGGTGATGACATGCTCGGAACAACCTTTACCTCTTTATCACTAATGTTCCAGGATATATGACAATTCATGAGAATTTATGAATATGACACTTTGTTTCATTGTTTAGACGAAAGTCTCCTTCTGCCATAGGGTAAAGAACTGTGGATTAACTTAGTCGGGCCACAATGCTTGGGTAGTAATACTGTCTAAACGGCCATGACAGGGTTTGTCAAGTAAACATTCCCTACGCCTTTACTCCTTCTCCAGCAGAATGCTGTTGATCTGACAGGAAGTGTTAACTGATTTGTGCTGCGTCTGCCTGACCATACGTCAGTATGGTAAATTTATCTGACTAGACCATGTTTTCTTGCTGATCAGCGGTCCAATTTTTGCACTCTTTTGCTGAATGTATTTTCTTGACAAAACCATTCCTGGTAAAATTTTATTTAATACTGTTCGAGGACAAAACACCACAAGTTTGGCAGTTTTTGACTGTGCCTCATTTAAAATCTCTGAAAAAGCTTTTCTATTTGTAGTATGTATTTATGAAACAGAAATGCTTTCTTTGTTTTATGCGGAAATTATTAATTTTTTTATACTAATAATATACAACATGAAGACAAACTTATGTATAAATTTACTGAAGACGATGAGGTGTAGTTTTAACATTAATCAAAGCACATTATGTCTTGGATAAGATGCTTTTAACATGTAGATATAACAAGCTTCTTCTGTTTATTCATCCAGCCAACATTTTCACCCTTTCCTGAGCTGTTTTGCTTAGTAATGGTTGTAAGGACTGTTTCATGGAATAGTTTTTTTTTTGTTATGAAACCAAGCACATCCATTAACTAATAAATGCACTCATACATACATTTTGGATTACACTTCTGCACTGTTGTAGCTTCTCACAGAAGCCTTCCAAAATATACTTCTTACAAAAATGAAGGGATATTTAAAAATGCGCTCTAGCCAGCTGTGGGTATTGCTCCCATTTGAAACACAATCCAACTGTGCTTTTCCCCTTTCAGTTTGGAGAGCTTTTTGCTCTACCTTCTGTGTTTCGTCCCTTATTATTATTAACGTAATTCATTCCCCGGTTCATCCATTACTCATAACATTAATTAAATCTAATTCTAAAATATCCATATAAATATATATATATATATTTATATATAAAATATAAATAACTATACACACAAATATGTATGTGATTAGCATAGGTATAACTGGTTGTTTTTATAAATAAGCTTGTTTAAAAAGCTCAAAAGCATATCTTAAATGGAAACAGAAAAGAGACCATTATTTGGGTGACTGGTCTTCTTGGCCCTTGAGCAGCACAGTGTCTTCTATATGGACTTCAGGTCAGGAAGCTTGGTCCAAATGATGAGCTCAGCTGAACACACAACCTCTGTAGAACCTGCCTGTCCTGCTTGGTGCTGTTACCTAACCAGACCGTGATGTTACTTGTTGCAATGCTTTCAGTGGTGCAGGTGTAGAAGTTCTGTAACCACCTTGGAGGGCAGTTTGAGGTACCTTAAGCACTTAAGGTGATACAGACGCTGACAAGCTAGTATGTTTCCAGTAATGCCAGCAGTTCTTTGCCAGTACGGTGGTGGCATGACCATGACAAGCCTTCTGAGAAATGGACTCCAAGGTAGTTAAAGCTGTATGAACATTCGACTGCATTTCCATTGACCACAACATGGTGATAGTTCCTCTTCTGCTTAATGCTGCAGTCCACTATTGCCTCCTTTGTCTTGCTGACATTAAGGAGGATATTATTGTCCCACCGCAGTTTTCCAGGTGTTTAAGTTTCTCCAGGTATGCCCTTTCATCGTTATTGGAGATCAGGCCTACCACAACAGTGTCGTCAGCAAATTTGATGATGCTAGTAAGCTAAAAGTGTCCACACAGTCATATGCTCAGTGAGTATAGAAGGTGGTTGAAGACACAGCCCTGGGGTGCTCTAGTGCTCAGAGTGTGGGTGAGTGAGACATGTTTGCCTACCTTTATGGTTTGTATTCTATCCGTTAAAACATTAAAGATTAGTGTTGAATCCCGAAAAGTATGGACAAAATTACCCGTTTTAGTGTCCAAATGGTAAAGTAGAACTGTGAAGCAGGTATGTGATGGCTGTA
>JAUZSV010425054.1:0-10561 GCA_034780495.1 Parotocinclus cesarpintoi
ATATTAAGGTCTTGCGTTGTGCTTGGGGGGGCAAAGACACAATCTGGGGTGGCAATGCCCCCCTCAGCCCCCCCCTAGAACCGGCCCTGGACTGCAAACAGCTGGTCACCTCAACAGCCAGGCAGAAATTAAGGATTAATTGCGGAGATCCTTTATTTGTAAGTGTGTGAGTAAGTGTACTGTATGTGTTTAACTAATTTATCAGTCCTGTGCTCACTTGCTCTTTAGTTCACGTTTGGACTAGAGCCTGTTTAATCTCGGTTGACATGTTTATAGTCTTATTTGTATCTAGTTCTAGTTACTTGTGTTTGTAATAGACTGATAAACACTATTTACAGATTATGTGCCTGTCTTATTGTTAATAGTACTTCAATGTTTGTCTCCACATGTCCTTTATATTCTCTCTAATCTACATGGTAAATGCTGCAAATGTAGTGTTTATGACCACTGGTAAACAAGACCAAGCAGAGTGAATCTAGGTTTACCAATTCAGTCTGTTTCATCTAGACTACTATAGGCATAAAGACCAAAAATAAAGTCTGAGTACAAAAAAAGCTTTGATATCTGAGCAAAGTTTACGATTCTAGTTAGAATGTATTACTCAGTGATTTCACAGCTCTACAACTGTTGCTGTGTTTAGTGTTCCATGTATATATCTTTGTAAAGTATGAAATTGAAACGATATTCGTATGCAACAGAGCAAATAACTAGGATAATAATATCTTAGGGATAACTCCCAGGAGCACATTGCACTGTCAGGCTTGAGTGCACAAATTCTAGAGACAAATCCCTAACGGTTCATGTAGAAAACGTTGCAGGCAAAATTCCCTCTCTCTGTTCCAGGGTTCCTATGAATGATTCAATTTGCTTTCTGTCTATCAGCTTTGTACCAGTGTCCTCACAGACCTCACTGTCCTAAAGGACCACCAGAAAGAAAGGAACAGAGATAATGAAAAAATAGCCACTAATGATCCTCTTCAGAGTTACAATATTATCATTAGAATTGCCATCATATTTCGTTAACAGACCTTTCACTGTGGAATTAACTCTGCTTTTCAAGAGGCTGTCCAACAATTTATTTAATAATTATACTCAGAAATAGATGTGATGTTGTAGGGAAATTACACGGAGAAATCAAATGAGGATTAAAAAAAAAACTTTTGGTGACAGGAGGAGAGATAATGGAATATAGCAGCAAGTCAAAGTTTTCAGTAACAAAAGTAACATCAAAAGAATACAAGCATTAACAAAGAAACCTTTTCTTACATAGATTCTTAAGCTCTGCTCTTATGTTTTAAGATAATTTGACTATACATCTATGCATCATTTAGCAATCATCCAATGAAGGTCCATTTGCTTTAACAGTCTTAAATTATAATCAAAATTTTATATAAAGGTATTTGCCATCTAACAAACATGCTATCAAAGTAATACAAAGTATATAAACCACTGTATGACTATATATTAATGTTTGGTCTATTTCGGTCAATGTCCTGCTTTGTAGAACATAATGTGGTCACTAAACATACAGTGAGTATGGAAAGTGTTTAGACCCCTTTTAGAAATTTTCACTCTTTGTTTCATTGTAGCCATTTGCTAAAATCTAAAAAGTTAATTTTATTTCTCAGTAATGTACACTCAGCATCCCATTTTGACAGAAAAAAACAGACATGTAGATATTTTTGTAAATGTATTTAAAAAAATCTTATCCTTCTTGAGATGGTTCTACTCTGTTTTAATTGAACTAATTGGACTTGATTAGGAAAGGCATGCACCTGTCTATATAAGACCTCACAGCTCACAGTGCATATCAATGCAAATGAGAATCATGAGGTCAAAGGAACTGCCCAAGAAACTCAGAGACGGAATTGTTGCAAAACACAGATCTGGCCAAGGTAACAAAAAAATTCTACAGAACTCAAGGTTCCTAAGAGCACAGTGGCCTCCATAATCCATAAATGGAAGAAGTTTGGGACGACCAGAACTCTTTCTAGACCTGACCGTCCAGCCAAACTGAGCAATTGTGAGATAGAATTGGCGAGAGAGGTAAAGAAGAACCCAAAGATCACTGTGGCTGAGCTCCAGAGATGCAGTAGGGAGATGGGAGAAAGTTCCACAAATTCAACTATCACTGCAGCCCTCCACCAGTCAGGGCTTTATGGCAGAGTGGCCCGACGGAAACTTCTCCTCAGTGCAAGACATATAAAAGCCCACATAGAGTTTGCCAAAAAAATACATGAAAGACTCTTTGACTACAAGAAATAGGATTCTCTGGTCTGATGAGACAAAGTTTGAACTTTTTGATGTTAATTCTAAGCGGTATGTGTGGAGAAACCCAGGCACTGCTCATTACCTGCCCTATACAATCCCAACAGTGAAACATGGTTATGGCAACATCATGCTATGGGGGTGTTTTTCAGCTGCAGGGATGGGACGACTGGTTGCAATTGAAGGAAAGATGAATACGGCAAAATGCAGACATATCCTGGAAGAAAACCTCATATCGGGGTGATTAAATTTAAAGGGGTCTGAATACTTTCAGTACCCATTGTATATGCAGGAAATTTTTGGCCTCACCATTAATAACCTCTGTGATTTATTTCAGGTGTTGCTTGTGCACTTTGTTCGAGTTGTTTTGTAATAGATTGTTTAACTAAGATGGAACACAGCTGCACACCACCTACTGGGACAATTGTCTGCTAATTAATCGCCTTTGTGACCAGCGGATTCATTAAATAATGCATTCACACTCTAGTCTATCTCTTATGGCAAAAAGGCCAGTGTAAAAAGTCTGTTTTCCTTTTAAATTGTTCAAAGGTGGGCACAGATTTACAGGTTTGAGTGATGATTTTCTTTGATTTTCATTTCAAAACTGTTTGACATCTTCATTCCTCACTTGCTTGTATAACACCACATGAAATGAAAGAGGCCTGAAAGATTTTTTCTGTTTATTGATTTTCTTTTCGGAAAGTGGTCTCAGAGGTGCTGGCCCTGTGGCTGTTAAAGACAGGAGTTACAACCAACGTAGGATGTTCAAGCTTGCCCTACATAAAATGACTCCAAGCGTCATGGGGCTTTTAAACATCACCTTCTGTTCCGTTGTGTCTCCAGGTGCGCGTTGGAGAGGTGGGAGGGAACACCCTTGGCTTCTTTGGCTGTCAGATGAGTCCCGATGGCTCCAAAATCCTGGCTCATGCCTTTCATGGGGCAATGCACCTCTGGCAGAAAGACAAGAGCTTGCAGGTGGGACTAATCTCCTCTATTAATTGAGCTACTTGATGAAGCAAATGCCCTTCAAGCGGAGCTTTGGTTAGCTGACTTTCACAAGGCTGTATGCTTCTATGCATGCATTTTTTTAATTTCATTTGTTAATAAACAAATTATTTTATTTCGAGCCTGCATCACATTCCGAAAAAAGTTGGGATAGAGCAGTTTTGTAATCTTGTGAACAAAGATCCAAAAACATCCAAAGCATCATAACGACATGATTTTAAACACTTGATGTCAATAGGTAATTGAAATAAGGATGTACAAAAGCAACATCTACGAAAGGTCAGAGTCCCCAGAGGATTAAAATGAGCAGAGGAGCTCCATTTTGCTAACAAATCCGTGAGAAAATGTAAAAAATGTTTAAAAGCAATACTTAATTTGGAATATTTTTGTTCCTGTGCTCTCTGATTCCTCAGACAGCACTGCATCAAGCACTGCATCATTCATCAATACCTAATATAAACCCATGGGTAAGAGATTACTTATGTAAACATTTATCAAGCATTACAATATAAAGTTATGTTCACAACTGGCAAGAAGCCTTATGTTGGCACATGCCAAGTGCCATTTACGCTGCTTACAAAAACTACAGGGTATTTCATTATGGGGGTATTTTATTTTTAAATATCCACAATTTTTTTTAGGAGTGTATTTTGACCACTGTTGACTGAGAAACAAATTCAAAAGCCAAGGTCTGTCATGGTATGGGGATATGTTATTGTCCTTGGCAAAGATAATTTACACTTCTGTGATGGCAGCATTAATGCAGAAAAGTACATTGAGAATTTAGTGACATACTGTAAGTTGCCGTCAAGGAGGCATCTTTTACAGAGATGCTCATGTATTTTTCCACAAAATGATGCTCCAGAATAAGAGATCCCCAATCAAGAATATATATGGATAATTTTGTAAGGGAAAATGTTACAACCCTGTACTGTTGCACATCTTAATGGGTATTTGCAGAAAGAATGGACGAAAATAACACCTGAAATACTTAATCACTTGGTATCCTCTGTGAAAAAAGTTCTTAAAACAGTGGTCAAATTAATGTACCGGTATTGGGTTAATTCTGTCCATATTGTAATTAAAGTAAATGTAAGACTTAAAACTAAGACTTTTCTTTTCCCCTGATTTTTCTTTTTCACATTGTCCCACCCTTTTCCAATTGGCATTGTACATTGTAGCCACGATGCAAATTGCTTCTTAGTATTGCATGAGTTAGTTTATTAAAAATGTTTTACGTAAGACAAGGAATTTCAAATTATCTTGTTGAGCTCTGTAAAGATAATGAGTGTATAATACTGTATATTGACAAATGCATATCAGACATGACACCAGCACGTTCACTGATACAAACTCTGTGAACTATATGAGGCACAAATAACCAAGTTTTGTATTAACAAGTATGCTAACTGGATTTGGCTTTGTGTGTTGTGTGTCCAGAGAGAGTGGAGTCCTGCAGTGGTGGTGTCAGGCCACTTTAATGCAGTGCAAGACCTGAGCTGGGATCCAGAGGGAGATTTTCTAATTACCCTCGGCTCAGACCAGACCACCAGGCTGCTCACGCCATGGAGGAGGAAAAACTGCTCAAAGGTTTGACTATTGTGATAATATAGAACACGTCATGTGTTGATGTTGAAAATGGTAGGAATGCACTGTGTATGTCTGTTTTGCATACACTGTTCGATTCTGCTATGATAAGCTGACGTACTGTTAGGGCGAAACTAACTAAAAAAAGTTATGAACTATTGAATCTTTGTAATTCAGTGGTCAAGAGAATCGATGGTAGAAAAAAAACAATTGTTTATTGTAAAATGCACTATTTTCTCAGAACCTCATGCAAATGTTACAGTTTTCAGGCGTCTCCTTGTTCTTTTCTTAAATACCTGCTTGTATTGTAAATACTATAGGAAATATTTGTATATAGTATTTGAATAGGCATAGGACAGAGAGTGTGTGTGTGTGTAAAAACTTTGTCTTGCTATACGTGAAAATCTACAAATGATAGGAAAGCCTATAATTTTTGTGCCAACTATTTTCTGATTTTGGGTTGTAACAAACTTGTTTCTACAGGTCACCTGGCATGAAATCTCCAGACCTCAGATCCATGGCTATGACATGCAGTGCTTGGCCATGGTGGGCCGCTTTCAGTTTGTTTCTGGAGCAGATGAAAAAGTGTTGCGGGTATTCAAGGCACCTCGTAACTTTGTAGAGAATTTTGCCAACATAGCAGGCATCTCACTGGAGAAACTCCTGGCTTCAAATGTAAGTCTTCAGATAATCTTGAAAGCCCTTATTTCACACTGATCGTCAACATTAATTACACTTTTCCCTATTACATGCTGTTACTGGTATGAGTAGAGTGGTACTTCCTTAAGCATCATAATTAAGATTTCTTAGGTCGTTTTTACCTACACTTAATTATGGTGAGAGTACACTTAATGGCAAGTATAAAACATAAATCATCATCATTATAGGATTTTAGCAGTTCTCTCATTAGCTGGTTATGTAAAAATGCACATGTGAGCATTTAAAATTGGAATAAGGTAAATAACTGATGTCATGAAAAGTTATCTATTTTAGCATGGCTAAGTTATTCAAGATTTTTATTTTTAACATTATTTAGTTTATGCTGTTATCCATAGCAACTTCATAACATTTGTTATAACTGACCGTTTTTGTGTAACTGTAACAAAAGTAGTAGCAATAAATACAACTAAAAAGAACAGGGTTTTTAAATCATTGTCATGTATTGTCAGGGCATGAATCCTGTTTGGCAGTACCTCTGTGTTATGAAGTTTTATTTAACATTTCAAAATGCTTTCCATACCCTTGTCAAATTGCTTAAAAATTATATAATTTGATAATGTAAAACTGTAATAACTCCTTCACCAGTTGTCATTACTTTTATTGTACCATTTAGTTTGCTGTTATGTGATTTTGAGTTGCCAGTGTAAGGACTTCAAGTTTTAAACATCAAGCAGCAGAAACGTTCGAATCTAGTAATCGTTATATAATTTTAACTTTTTACCAGCAGCAAGGAATGCACAACATGATATATTAAATATATTTGTTAAAGCATATCTTTTTTTATATTAACCAAGGATAACTGGGGACTGAGGCGGCAGAGTTCCTAGTAGCTTCTTTGTTTAGGGTAATTTATTGATTTGGTTACTTTAGCATTTGTTTTCTTCATCTTAGGGTTGTGTGATATATCAAAATAAATTATATCTCTCTCATCTAGGATTGTTCGTGTATATCTTGGGTCTAAAGTAGTTTGAACCCATCTCTTGCCATCTGTTGCTTTTCTTGTTGTAAGGCACTTTTTTGCACAACAATTCTGCTTAGGTTTGCTGTGTGTAGTACCTTGGCTGGTTTAAACCTGTTGTAGATGGTTAAATCATTTTGGTTAAATCATTATGAGGCTGGTGGTGTCTGCCTTTTGCCTTCAGGTGCAGGCTATTCACTCATTTAGCCACAGTCATGAGCTGTTATGAAGAATGTTAGCTAGAGTTGAGGTGCTAGCATGCAGCACGTTTAGTAGGAGTAACAGTGGCTCTTTGTGGGACATGGAGGAGGTGCAGAAGGGGTGTGCTATTGAAGGTTTAACGCTGGACATTTAGAACTGCACTGGAATTGAGTTAGCTTGGGATTCCTGCTCCTCGCCCACCAGAATGGATGAGCTGCTTCTCCTCAGTCGGATGAATAGAATAGACGTTGTGTAGGTTCTGCTCTGGTCTTTTTAGGTACCCTCTTTTTCCAAAACCTGGCTCAGTGAAACCATCTCTGACAGCGGATTACATCTGCTGGGAATTTATCTACACTTAACGCATTGTATAATGGAGGTATTAAGGAAAACCAAAAGTGTAAGAATTAGTTTCTTCGTCAAATAAGGTTTGTGTACAGATGTGACAGTGCTATGCAAATGCTGCAGCCTGAATCTAGAGACATTGTTATTAAAGAGTTAACCATTTTATTAAGCATGAGAGAGTTCCTTCTTCTTCTTGTCTGTGTTTATGTCCTATCCCAACCCAGTGTAAAGCCCTGGCTAACCGGCATGGAACAAAAACATCTGGACTCACTTTTTATAATCATTTGGGGCTTCATCACAGCCTAGGCTACTAGCCTATCCCTTCACTTCTTGGCTGTCACTGAGTCTTGGATCACCTCAGAAAACACAGCACCACCTGCTGCTGCACTCTCTTCAGCTTTCTCATTCTCATGTCTCATTACTCATTGATCTTCTGGGCTGTTGAATAGGTGTGCTTGTTTCCACAGTCTGAATATGTCTTTATTCATTGCTTCTTTCGTTTCTTTTATCAAGCCTGGCAAACATCATAGCTTTGTGACCTATCAACCCCTGGTACATTTGCCAACTTTACAAATGAGCTTCTTGGCTTTTTTTCTGGAGGATAGCAGCCCTCTGGTTTTCCTCTAGCATCATAACCATTTTAATCTTTGTCCTATCACCTGAATCACATGTCATTACCTTGCAGAACAGGCAACGCCCTAATTGTACTACTGACACTGTCACTGATTCTTTCTGCAGAACCCTTTTCAACAATCTTGTCTCTCTGTTGTCTCATTTCTATGACATCAAACCAGTGATATCAGTGCTATATATACATGATATAAGTCCTGGATAACTGACATTCTTGTAGATCAACCCTTAGAGGAAATTAAATAAAACCAACTTAACAGCAGACCTGACTTGAGTTTACGTTTGATGTTTCACTCCAAAATCAGTTTGTTCATTTCAGATTCCAACAAACGGTTCTCAACCTTCCCTTGCTTACCTACCCCACTTACAGCCTCTCTTAAAGCTGAGGAATTACTTGACCCATTGTGTATGAAAGGTGATCAAGATTTTATCAAGATTCTTTCTGTAATCTAGCCACTCTGGAATCAATCCATGCCCATCATTCAACTTTAACAATCAAACCAATTACTGAGGGTGAAATGGTGACACTAATGACCACAAATCTGCTCCATACATCATTGGGTGATCGATCAAGCCAGGTAGCATAGGGAAGTTTGCTTTCATTATCTTATTTGGCTACTACAGGATTTCTTCAGGTCTACACCTGTTGTCCCTGTATGCTAAATCACTGGACATAATGACTTTCCTAAACTTGCATAGGGTTTCCTCATGCTACTAAGGATATGACTTGTCAATGCATGGACTCCACAAGACCGTTTGAAGATGTCCTGTGGTATCTGGCACCAAGATGCTAGAAGCTGATCTGTGTGTAGGTTGGGAGGTGAAGGATAGGACAAGTTTGTTTAGCACATCTTACTGATTCTTTATCATTGACAAATGAGGTTAAATGAGGGTATGAATGGCATTCCAATCAAATTTATTTACATAGCGCTTTTTACAGTGGTGGATTGTCTCAAAGCAGCTTTACTATATTATATTATCCTAAAAGGTCAGGCCTAACGTCCTCAGCGGTAAGTTATTAGAGGCACATCGTATCCTAGTAACTGAGTGAATGGAGGGAGTTATTGCACTCTGATGTGGCACGGGCATGGTGGGACTGTGTTTCTGTTAATGAAGACCAGAATAGTGATGCTGATTTGGAGTGACATCTAAGCGTGAGATGCAGGAGCTGGTACCGGAATATCAGCTTGGAGAGAAACAATAAATTTTACAGAAGTATTGGTGAGGAGCACATAGTCTAATAGTAATCACTGATGTCAGGTGCAGCGTAAAACTCCGGCAGCATTAACTATAGCAGCATGGCTAGAAGGAGAAGAATTCCATGTTTAGGAGTGGCATAAAGAACTATTTTGTGCAGTGTGGCCGAATTATTATGAAAATATTATCACTCAGGCACACTCAGTACTGAATGTTGTAAAATCCAGTATGTGTAATATGGTATAACACAATAGAAGATGTATTTGAACTACACAGATTAGTGATCAGTAATGTAAAATTTGTTGTGATTTGTTTTTCTCCATTATGGCAGGATACAGCAAGTCTACCAGAAGGAGCCAGCACACCTGCACTTGGCCTATCCAATAAGGCTGTGTTTCATGGTAAAAATGTTTGCAATTAATGATGTTGCGGCTCTGTATCATGCATATGAATGCATGCTTATTCTTTCAGTTTGTTTGATTGATAGGTAATATTTTAAGTCAAGGCACCCAGGAGGAAGGAGGAAATTTCACCAGTATGTCTGACCAATATAAGGATCCATATTTCCATCCCCTCAACCTAACAGGTACAGTCTTATACACCACATGGACTGAATAAGGTACTTTGAAGTTATAGTTAATTATTCAATCTGAACACAAAAGTAAGTAACCAGCTCTTTAAACAACCGATTAATGGAATTATAGATTATGAAAAGTTAACATAATCTTTAACAGTTAACATCTAAGTCAGTTAAGCTCTGTAAAGCCACCAATGAATAATTTGGAAATGGGAAATATGTCATATGTAAAGGCTAAATATGTACATTACATTTTAATGCATAGCTGGTTTCACATGGCATACACTCACATGCAAAGAGTACTTTAGAGACTCCAATTGACCTAACAGCTTGACTTTGGCTTGTGGGAGTACCCACCGGAGGACCTCTAGTAAAGCCACTGGGCATGGGGAATACATGCAAACTCCACACAGCAAGGGTCCAGATTGCTCCACAAAGGATTGAACGCAGGGCCTTCTTGCTGTGCGGCAATGGTGCTACCCTATGAGCCATCATACTGCCCTGATGCTACAATATAATACCTTATTTAGAATTTTAAGTCTGTATTTCTAGTAGGGTTGCTTTCTTTTTTTTTTTTTTTTTTTTTTTGTATGGCAAGAAACTGGACTCATACTCAGTATCATTAATCGAATCTAATCACGAGCAGAGTGTATCACTACACCCCAACTGTGGATACATACACGTCCCAAATGTGTTTAACAGCCATCCTATGATTTATGAGAAGCAGGTTTGTTTGTAAATCCCAAGAAAAAACGCCTACAAAATCAGAGGTTTGTGTATGCATTGATTAAGTGTATATTCTTTGTGTACTGTCATAATTATGGCCTTGGACTGAGCTAAACCTGCTGCACTATTAAGGTTTTAAGGCTGAAGGTGATGTCCATCTCTGTGAAGAAATGTTCGGACCTTTTTTTTTAAAAGGCATGACTAGGACACTGGAGCAGACTATGCAACAAGGTGTGCATGCTCGTGTGTGTGTGTGGTTTTGGTGGAAGGAGGGGTTCATGCCTCTCTCGCCTTAGGCAAACAGGCAGACGCTGTCAGTTTGATTGAAAAAGCTGCTTAATCTGAAATTG
>JAUZSV010425065.1:0-10561 GCA_034780495.1 Parotocinclus cesarpintoi
AGGACCCTAGCATATATATATATATATATAGAGAGAGAGAGAGAGAGAGATATATATAGAGAGAGAGACAGAGAGAGAGACAGAGAGAGAGACAGAGAGGACAGAGAGACAGAGAGACATACTGACTACAGTCTTTACTGTACAAAGTGCATATATATGGTATATGGAGCTTATAAAATGATTGTGAGTGTACTACCTACTTTGGAACACGCAATCCTTAAACAGTAGCTCAGGAACTAAATGTGCAGGTATAATATTGAAAGAAGTTCTCTCTCTTTTCTCTCATCTCTGTCTTTAGATTGTGGAAAACTGTGTTTGCACTCTGAGAAACTTGTCATATCGTCTGGAGTTGGAGATGCCCCCCTCTCGTCTTATGGGCACTCAGGACCTAGACACTCTCCTCAGCAACGATCCCTCAAACAAGACAGTGGACTACATCTGCTGGGGCTTGAGGAAAAAGAAGAAGAAGAGATCTTGGCAGGATCTGCAGGTAAGCCCATATTAACCTTCATTTCAGCCCTTCTCATTTATTCATTCAAATTATATTTAAAACAATTTAAGAATTGTTTCCAACCTTGGTTCCTGTTTTTCTTTATTTAGCTTAATCTCACATTGTGCATTATGACTGTTTTTTTTTTTAAACCTTTAATTAAACTAATTGTATTCAGAAAGAATAAGGCACTTTTATTATTAATACCATATGGCAACTGTTACAGCAAATTACTGTTATTTTTAACAGTTTCTGGCCATAATTTAAAACTGCTCTGATAATTTACTGTATACATGGGTGTATATAATTACTCTGCAGTGGAATGGCGTGGGTCCCGTCCCAGGATTCTCAGGAAGTCCAAAAGGAGCAGAGATGCTTTGGCACCCATCAGTTGTGAAGCCTTACCTCACCTTACTGGCAGAGAGTTCGAACCCAGCCACACTGGAAGGAGCAGCTGGGTCATTACAAAATCTCTCGGCAGGGACCTGGAGGGTGAGATACACTGTACTTCTGTTGCAATATACTGACGCACCATCCAAGTTCATTACACAGTACAGAGAGGCTAGGGGTGCAGGATAATGAAATATTTATGATGACAATACAAACCTATATAATGGTTTTCAGTAGGTCATGGTTTATGCTTACAACTACCTGACTCTGAGAACGCTGTATGGAGTAATATATATCATCAGGGATACCTCAGTAGTGGTGTGAAAATTTAATTGGGTAGCGAATTGGCAGATAGGTTTTAGGTTCTACAGAGGCACAATATATCAGCACTGTTATCACATTGAAAAAGATATATACAGGAGACCCATCTCACCCAAGGAACAGATTAAACCTAAAACACACTCATTACATAATAATTGTTCTTGTTTGTGATAGTGAACATTACAATTGCCTCTGAGTGCAGTGGAGGGATAAGTTTTGGAATGCAGGGTGGAAATGTAATCCAATGTAATAGAAATGTTGTGAGGGATGTAAATCTGGTTCACTATGGTAGTGGCTATCATATTACACTGCTGTACCACCACAGTACCCAGCTGTTTGTCTTTATTTGTGGTAATTAATGAGGATCCTCACTCAGCCATCCCTGAGACAGCATCAGATGACCAACTTCTTGAGTGCTGGTCCAATTAGAATAAGAGGTTGATCAGGACCAAGCCACCCCCCCCCAAACCCCACATCTTTTGTGTATGTATCCCCATGGCTGGCTCCACCCTCATCAGGACCCTAGTTCTAAGTCTCCTTGACCTTGGCTGCTGTTACTTACCTTGACTTCACGTCTTTAAATTGACTTTTTGCCCCTGTTTTGTTTGTGTAATTTTATTGTAAATGTTTTAAGAGTGGTCATATTCATGCTTTGTTTATATTTTGGTAAAATCACAATAAGTGGGTGGGGTGAGGGGTATAGTGTATACACCACGATTGGTAATGCAAAATAAAATTGGCTATTGATAATTATATTAGGTAAAAAAGTGGTTTATTTCTAGTTCTTATATGATAGTTCTATTCTTGGTGCTGGGATAGTGAGGGCATTTGTGTTTGTCATGATTATGAGCCTTAGCATTTTGGGGACATTTTATGCTATGTCATGTATGCTGCGTTTAAGACATTTCTCTCTTCGGGTATAAATTACTATATAGTACACTCTCTCTCTCTCTCTCTCTCTCTCTCTCTGTCTCTCTCTGTCTCTCTCTCTCTCTCTGTCTCTCTCGCTCTCTCCCTCTCTGTCTCTCCCTCTCTGTCTCTCCCTCTCTGTCTTTCTCAGTCTCTTTCTGTCTCTGTCCCTCCCTGACTCTCTATCAGTCGACCTATCTGTCTAAATCAGAAGACGTTGCAGCTGAGAAAGAGCATGGGCAAGCTATATATAATATAAGCATGGGTCATGCAATACACTGTGTTAGTGTGTTTGTGTTGAAATCTGCTGTCATATAATAGTCCTAATAGTGCTCTATATAGGAAGTATTGTAACTTGGGGCTTTCTGAGTGTCAAGCAGAAAAATGCTTTTAGTATCAAAAACATATCTCATATTATATTAACATTACTATGACAGTAATCAAAGAGTAATCTAATGAAATTGTATTTTTTGAACACCAGTTGCATCAGTCTTACATCATGCATATGTATTTAAAACATACTACAAACTTCTTGTCTAAATTAGTGTTCAAGAAAAGTACACAATTTTATAAATAGTTATTCCTCAGAAAAAAATCACATTTTTTAAATATACATAGTTATACACAGTTATTTAATATACATCATTGCACTATTTATAGGTATGTATGTTTCATAATTACAGAACCTCATGTCTCTACATTAAAAGGAAACGTATAGACTTAGATAAATTAATGTAAAGATGAACAATGACCCAGTGGATTTTTTTGGTTGTTATAATTATACTGTACACATCTAGTTAAATGCTTAAGCATTATGTAAAATATTAAATAGCACTAGTTTTTTGTATTATTATGGTGCTGTGCTTTATTTAATTTTATTGCGCATTTTATTTCTCCCAGTGGTATTGCCCCAACAGGCAATTGTACATTCCCCTGTTTGAATGTCACTCTGTCTGTTTTTATTTAAATGTGTGGCCAGTTTGCAGCCTATATCCGAGCTGCAGTACGCAAGGAGAAGGGTTTACCCATTCTAGTCGAGTTACTGAGGATGGATAATGATAGAGTGGTCTGTTCAGTGGCTACTGCACTGCGCAACATGGCTTTGGACACCAGGAACAAGGAGTTGATTGGTCAGTTGATTTGCAATGTTTGCTAATATTATCTTGCCTTTACTTTTATCGTTGTGGGATTACAATATTAAAGTACAAGCTTAATTGACTAATGCACACTAATGTGCAATTTTGGTGTAGCAATTTACAGATTTTGTCTTTAAGAAGTCTTCAGGAACTGTTCATGCAAAAATGTAATACCATGCAAAAGTCTTAGCCCACCATTAGATTAGGTGTAACGTTGTTTTAGCAATTATATAATGACCATACAAAATTATTTCTCAGTCTGTTTATTAGAATAAAACAAGAAGTTATAGGAAATGTGTATGTAGTACTGGAAACTAAATAAAAAAAAAAACTGATTGAGTACAGTGGCAAGTGCTTAGTGTGACCACCCCTTACACTTGAATAATAGCAGAATCTGGCAGCTTCTTCATGAATCAAAATTGACATTTCTACAGTCTGAAAAAGTTTCAGGAACTAGCCGAGAAAGTCGAGAGCCAAGAAAGTCACAGCCAAGAAACAACTTTTCCATAAGGTAAACAGTCATAGGCTAAGATATGCTAAAGTTCACAAAGATTGAATTGAAAATCAGTAGAAAAGAGTCTTGTAGAGTTACAAGTTTATATAGTATGTTATATATGGTCATTATACCATTATACCTTAAAAACAAATCTAATGGTGACCTAAGACTTTTGCACAGTACTTTATCTATTTTTTTAATACAAATGTGAGAATTGTTTAGTGTTTCAAATGGTTATATCTCCCTTAGGAAAGTATGCCATGCCAGACCTGGTAACACGTCTCCCAGGTCATGGGCCCTCTCTACTATCAGATGAAACAGTAGCGGCCTTGTGCTGTGCACTACACGAGGTCACCAGCAGAAACATGGAAAATGCTCGTGCTCTTGCCCAAGCAGGTGGCATCGATAAGCTGGTCAACATCAGTCGTGGCCGAGGGGAGAGGTGAGACTGTCAACAGAAGTTTCCTACTTCTTTAGTTAACAGCAGTGGCGTAGGTTTCATCTCACCTTGGGAGAGACCTTGCATGCGCTATATTCTGCTTTGTCTCACGGAGAAGAGAAGAGGAGAGAAGGAAAGGGAGAGAGTTGTGCTTCTTGATTAAGTGACAGTTTTTGTGATTCTTTGTGATACATAACTACATTGAACCGCTACATGATTCTTTTTAAACAACTCGCTAGAGGGCCTGGGAACAAAATCACTAAGTTGGACATTCAGCAGCAGCTGTCAGTGATGGGAAAGTCATCCAGACCAAACCAGCAAATGAAAACTCCAGGAAGTTAAAGCAATATGAAAAGTGGTGAACATTGATGTCGCTTTCATCCCAAAATTTGTCAATTTTAGTATTATAGTGTTAACTGCTAGTACGTACGTTTTAGTCACAGGTGACTAATGTTAAGTTAATAATAAAAGTTTCCTCACAGCAAATTGGAAGTAATAACTAATAAAATCTTTGCTCTGATCTCAAGACTCAAATGAAAATTTTCCTCTACATTTGTGCTAACTTTCAACTTTCAAATGTCATATTTTAGTCTTCTTCCCAAGTTGACTTTATTGCATCACATTTCCTACATTGACATTAACTTCTTTTTCATTTATTGGCAGTTATAGCTTATTTTAATTGTCTTCCTGTTACCCTTGGCCCCGAAGCGTTCCGCCGTCCCGCGATTGCCATTACAGAGCAATCGGTGAGGCGATTTATATATGGTGTTTAATTTACGACCTGATTACGAATAGCTGCTTCTCCTGTTACTTAAGTGCGGGTTTTAGCGTTGTCCATGGCCAGGTCATCACATCACACCAGTGATCCACACCATCCGCGTACCCGACCACCGGTGTGCACACACGCACACTCCTTGTCTCCGTTATGGTCAGTTGGTTACGTCCTGGGGCTTATAGTGCCGACGGATGGGTGCGGGGGAAACCTCCGAGGTACTTAGTATGTTAAGGACATATTGAGGGTTTCCCAGTCTGTAGTCGTATGCTCTTTTGTCCTCTGCACCTATCGAGTCTCACTCCAGCCGGCTGCATGCTCTGTTTAAGATGCGTCCCTTCCTCACTTACACGCACCCGAGCTCATGCTCGCCTCCTGGCCTTACGCAATTTATTCGCGCCCGCACTATACGGCGTGTCGCAGCTCATGCTCGCCCTATGGCGTTCCAGAGCCCCTCTTTGCCTCACGATTTGGGAGACGTCCCAAATCAGGGCTTTGTCATGCTCATTGCACGTTCCCCTTTTTGCACTATGGCATCTATCGTGATCTGTTTCCATTATTATTATATGCCGTGGGATTTCTCGGTCCCCGCATCTTTGGGTCCTACTACATATCGTAACACTTCTTTTGTTTTTGGTTTACTAATTTCAACATTTCACTTTCAAATTCCCTGTTTCTATTAAATTTTGTATAACACAATTAAAAACTATAAAATATGTGGCACTAACAAGCACAGCAATCAGCGCTTTCATAACTGTTCGTTGCTCCAGTCCATCGTAAAGCAGACTAATGATGTCTAACAAGCATCACTATCTGGAAACCCATCACAAATTGCTGAAATATTATTCTCTTCTGTTTAATAAAGAGCAATAATTGTGCCAGCTTATGGAAACCATGGGGTAAAACCACTGGTAAAACTGGTAAAAACAATGCACACTCAGTGTGTTTTGGATCATTATGCTCCTGCACTATGAATTCTTCTCCACAAAGATCCAAACAAGCAATTTCCCTAGTGGTCTCTTATGGTCCCCATTGTGTATGTAGATGTAGATCAGGTTTGTTTTAAGTATAATGGGTTTCTTCTCTTTTTTTAGATACTCCATGAAAGTTGTCAAAGCTGCTGCACAGGTACTGAACACGCTGTGGCAGTACAGAGATTTGCGTAACCTTTACAAACAGGTAAGCTTGTCCCATCTCTACAGGTCTGCCTGGTTCTAATATCAGATAGTTCAGATGCTCAATAATGATTGTATGTGTGCTGCAACACTGTTGTAAAAGGATGGATGGAACCAAAATCATTTCATCACACCAGTATCAACTCTGGAGCGAGACCGATACCGATCGCAACCGACGCTTCCAACAAGCAACTTACAGATGTCACCTGTCATTCAGTCAGGTCGATATAGACCAGTGATCCATATCTTATATGTGCAGAATGGACATTATGTAATAGTGTTACGTTTGTGTTATGTGTTCAGGGTTAGGCTTTTTATTGTTATGGATTGTTGTCATTGTCAGGTGGTAGTGCCACTTCCTCTCCGGCTATGCTGGGAATAAGAGAGCATCGGTTAAGTAAACGGAGGGCTCAGTCTTCTATGCAACTTCATAACTATTATGGAGACACCAACAGAAATAGAACTTTGTATACAGGTAAGCTTTAGGAGTCCAACCTCACCATTAAAATCGAATTGAGACGTTTTAGACTGTTATATTTCAAAGGCACAAAGTGTGCTATGAAAACTACCGCTGAGGAAACAAAATTATACAGTGACTCTGTTTATTTACTTTCACTATCTTTATATTGTCTACTTTAATATATATCTCATCTTAATATACTGCTGACAAAAAGCAGGGGATGTTTCAAAATGTTTTAATTATATTTTATAACATATTCTCTTCATTTTTTCTCCAATTTGTTTTAGCTTCTGTTTATTTAGGCAATTACTGCAAATTCATTACACGACTTAGTTTAATTTTTAAACATACAGTGGGGAAAATAATTATTTAATGCCAGTTTTGCAAGTTTTCTCACCTCCAAAGAATGGAGAGGTCTGTAATTTTAAACTTCAGCTGTGAGAAACATAAACTAAAAAAATCCAGAAAATCACATTGCATGATTTTTAAATAATGCATTTTCATTTTATTGCATGAAATACGTATTCCATCACCTACCAACCAGCAAAAATTTGGACTCTTACAGACCTGTTAGTTGTTCTTTAAGAAGCTCTCCCATTCAGCACTCATTACTTGTATTAATTGCACCCGTTTGAACTTGTAGCCCTGTTTTGTTTTGCTCATTTTTTTCTAAATCACACAAGCTGGAAATAAAATTATATGTGATGTACACAAGTTCGTGGAAACCCTTTCTAATTACTGAGCTCTGCTTTTTCAGCAACACCCTCATACAAATCATATGTTTATGTATTTGTCCATAGACAAACAGTGACAGTACTAACAAGATGGTTCATAGCCATGTTTTTTTTTTTGGGAGGGGGATCACATTTAGCATGTGCATCTTACCATCTGATGTTTTAGTGTTTATTGTAAGGTCTCAGAACTCAGCATCTTTATCTTATTGCCAGAATTTAGCTGTGCCACCTTTTCATATGTCCTTTGCACCCGTTTGGCTTGTTTTTACAGTGGCACCTGAAAGTTTGTAAATCCTTTAGAATTTTATATAGCTCTGACCTCAATTATCATCAGATTTGTACATTGCCCTTAAGGTAGGTATATCAAACTCAATTAAAGAAACGAGACACAAATATTAAATGTTTTTTTTGACATGTTAAGGAAAATATTTTATATATGTGAGTTTTATTTTTCTATTTTAGGGTCAGGAAAGCATTCAGCCTATTTCATAAGCTCCTATCCCTCCCCTTCCCACGAGGAACCTCACAGGCAACAGGTAAGCATCTTACACTTGATACAGGTCTCTAAAGAAGTTTCAGGTCAAGTGTGTAGTGATTAAAGAATAGTGTTGAACGATATGAAAGCATTGTAATAAATTGTCAAAATGCACCTTTGAGCCTGGGTATGAAAAAATCCCACCCAGAGCATGCTTATATAGGTATGCATATAGTTGTCAACATGAGATTATGGTTTTGAAAATAATAATGAAATTAATGGAAAAAAATACAATTAGTTTGTAGTTCTCTTTAAATTACCTAACATTCATTATACATTGTATATATTAATAAATTGTATGGAGTCATGTATTTTATAAACTATAACATTACAGACTGTAGTCCATCGGTTTGTAATTCCTTCCTCAGTCACCTTTACCACCCACATGATTGCCAGTAATAAGGCCCTGTTTGGGTGGTGGATCGATTTTCAGCACTGCATTGAGAGTAACGTGGTAGTGGTGTGTACGTGTTGTGCTGGTACAATTGGATCAGATACAGTGCTGGTGGAGATTTAAAATAATATTCACATACACCTTATTGCTCCACCTTGTATGTGTAAAGTCAGCGACAGCAGCTCATCTGTTGCTGTACAGTTTGTGTTAGTAATCTTCTTAGCGTTCATCATTGCTGGCAGGAAGATTAGAGTACAGTGGAAAGGGTACTGACCAGGTATGCAGAGAAAGAGATGGTCCACTGTCTGTAATTGTAGTTCTACAAACTACAAAATGCAGTAACCACTAAAACTTCAATAAAGAATAAGCAGAACACACACTGAAAAATACAGAATGCCTAGTCTTGTATCGCACCATTCTAAAATTCAAGAATTCTTAATAGCTACAGTCTGGATGTGTGCCTCACCTGTATTTACCTGTATGTGTATTTCCCTAAAGCAGAATCAACTGTTCTACTCAGACGACCCAAATCATAGAGGCTACGACACTTACGGAATGTACCTGGCATCTCCTGTTGGCTATGACGACCCATACCTGGACGAGCCTCAGCAGTACCCCGTGGTGAGCGAGAGGCAGGCACTCAAGCGCAACACCAACTATGTGGACTTCTACTCCACTACACGCAGGCCTTCCTACCGTGCTCATACCTACCCTGCCTCTCCAGACTCATGGGTGTAGGCACGAGAGTGAGTGTATGTGTGCACATATGTGTGTTCATCTGAGTATATAGGTGCATGTCTGTTCTCGGAAGTTTGCAGGTTAAAGGCCTGTCTGGCAGATTACAAGGGCCTACCTGTTAGTTGTGAGAAGTTGCCACAGAATTTGTCAATTACTCAGTTGTGCGTTGCTGTCGAAGATCCATTGTCATCTGAAGGACTGTGCCTCCTGCATCTGCGCTGTGTGGTGTGTGCACCAACTGTTTCTCTGTGTGTGACTGCGTGTGTCAGACTAAAATAACCCATGATATAGCCTGTGTATGCGAGCACTGTGTTTTAATGATTGCGTGCGCATTTGTTGTAACTTGGGAATGGAAGAGTAATATATAACAGTTCTATTTATGCGAGCCAAAGAATGACAGATTATTTTTGGTTCTGCATCTGTGCGGCACCTTTACGGGAGCAATTCGTGTTTTGATGTACACTGTACATCCGACCGTTTTCAATGGCATGTCAAAAGAATGAGCAAGACATTAGACCCATATAAACGATGTAGTTCAGTTATGTCAGGTGCAATTTTGATGACGATCTCAAATCTGTGGAAGAGAAAAGACCTAATAATGTACTGTGCAATGGTAACACCGTGTCCCCTTTATCCAGTTTCATTGGTGTAATTACTGTTCAGATTAGCGTGTGCCACGGAAATGTGTATGGATCTGTCGGTTTACTGTATAACGTGTGATACGTGCACTGTCGCACTACACCTGTGCCATGTTACATAGCTATGTAGAGCAAAATTAGAGACTTTATGGAGACAATGTATTATAAGACTATCACAAATAAAGATGAACATTTGTTTTTGTAGGTGTACTTTTCTTTGCCTTCTCCCTTTACAACTTTATACATCAATCAGTCTCTGAATAGGATGCACATACGTCTGCATCCTATGTTTTGCAAGGACGAGTGCCAAGATAGCACTGATCACTTCTGGATAAAAACTCCTAAAATCATTCATTGCTTTAGTCCATCGTAAAGCAGATTGATAATGTCTAACAACAATCACTAACTGGAAACCCATCACAAATGCTGAAATATTATTCTCTACTGTTTAATAAAGAGCAATGAATGTGCCAGCTCATGGAACATATGGGGTAAAACCTCTGGTAAAACAGGACAATTTTGTTCAGTGATTAAAAATAATGCACACTCAAACACGCTAAAAACATAGAACTGTAGTATACTATCCAGCAGTCTTTTATTTTTATATTTACATTTTTTCCTCCGAATATAAAAAAAAACTCATTGAGAAAAGAGAAGTTAAGTCTTTAAGACTCATCAGCAAACAACTTTTACAAACATATTACCTTCTAAATATACATATTCAGATGTGCTGTCTGAATTCTACAGGTAACATGCTTTTTGAGTGATATATGACATGATGTGTAAGAAAGGTTGTAGAGCTGTTAACAATTTATTCAGTTCAACAAATGGAAGGGCAACTCCAGTAACTCAGTAAAGCAGCTTGGTATTGTAGAGTACTCTGCTGTAGAAACTCTTTCTGACGGAGAAGATTGTAGTGTTAGAGACGCGCATC